>LPNX010822875.1:192596-209432 GCA_001517045.1 Pseudotsuga menziesii
TTAACCGCATACCATCCCCCCCAACCTTGTAACATTATAATCACCAAACAAAACAATATTGTTGTAATGTTGAATATCGCATGCACGTTTTTTTGAATGAAAACACATGCGCATCAGTTTAAACAAAAGCGAGTGCACATTATTATTAAATATTCTTGTAAATCCCCAAATTTCCTATATCATCCCATGTACAACACCTAACCACCCCCACATTAATCTACCCCCTTCCTCTCTCTCTTTCTCTCTCACACACACATCCCTATGTATCCCCTTACCACTAACAACCCCCTCCCATCTCTCTTTATCTCTCTCTCTCTCAAACACACACACACACATCCCTATGTCTCCCTGACCACTAACACCCCCCTCCTATCTCTCTCTTTCTCACCCCCCATCTTCCTCCTAACTCATATTAACCCCCCACTGCTCCTCTCCCTACCTCTAACCCCCCCTCCTCTCTCTCTCCACCCCCTTATTATCCATTACCTCTCCATATCTCTCTAACCTAAACATCCACACTCCACACCTATACCCCCCCTCTCTCTAATCACCCTAAGTTCCTCCAAAAACCCCTAACCCCTTTCCCTCCTCTCTCTCCCTCCCTCCCCTTAACTATTGATAACCCCTTCTCCACTCTCTCTCGATCCCTAACTCATCCAACTATACCTAACCCCCAACCCCTATTTATTCCCCAACCCTCTCTCTCTCTCTCTCTCATACACACACACACACACACACACACATCTAGAGGTCACCCCATACCACTACAACCCTCCCTCCACTCTATCTCTCTCTCTCTCTCACACACACGCATCCCTCTGTCCCCCACTACCACTAAGATCCCCCATCCTGTCAGTTATAGCCTATAACGATAGATCTCTTCCTGTGACAACTTTCCCATGATTCTGTTGCATGTAGACACTTCCATGACAACACTTCATGAAAGTCACTGAAAAAACATCGATATTGGAGGAGCCATATATGGAGTTTTTTAAATCCGCTTGATCTCTTCTCTAGATCGTTGGAAATATGAGTAAGGAAAAACTATCTAGAATACTTCAAAATATTAAAAGTCCCAAAAGTACCCAAAAAATGAGTATTTTTTACCTAACCATGACTTTTGTTAAGAAAACCTACGACTTTCACCTATGTACTCGCGAATTTCCTTTATGATGCCCACGGTTACTCTGAATTCCTCTTGTATTCATGAATATTGTTACTACATACCACTATTTCATCTCTACATTCATGACCGTTGTCACTGCAACCCGTAAATTTGTCATGTACATGCCAAAAAATGAATATTTCTCGAACTCTGGGTAGTTTTGGTGGTTATGCAATTGATTGGTTCAGTCGTAACTACTCTGTCCTTGCCCCTAACTCTTCAACAAACTATATAAGAGAGGGAGAGGCATTCATGAGAGGACACTTGAAATTTTGCATTGTTATGCTGGAGGAATAAGGACTCTCATCCCCCCTACCTTTTCCCTAGATGCCATCTCCTTTGTTGCAGAGCTTGGAGGTTGAGTTCCTTGGAGAAGAGAAACAACAGAACCAATTCAAGCTTTTGTGAGGTGCCTAGCTTGAGGAGAAGGTATATTTGTACTTCTTCCATGATTAATAAATATGTAATGCTCTTCCTCTTCCAATCAATGTGTACTGGATATTGAATCTCTGGTTATGATCAGATGTTTATGTTAATCAGATTAGGGTTTCATATTGCTTTGATTATCATTGCTTTACGTGTGGTCATATTGGTTTGAGGAAGGTGTTATCCCTAAAGTTGGACCTAGACTACGGGATCCAAGCTTAAGGAAATCTTAGTTTGACAATGACTAAATCAAATGAAATCAAACTCACAATAAAAGCTGGTAACTAATATACTCTCACAGTACTATAGGGTATTAGGCTGACAACATATGTTTGTACAGTTTACAGGATTGAAATCAAAATCATCACACACTTTACAATGAGCTGGTATATAACATATGGATAAGTACAGATATTCATAGGCAGGTCAGAGTGTATGACAGGCTGGTAAAACAGTGAGGGTTGGAAAGAAAATCATAAAGATCAGATAACATAAACATACAGAACAGCATTCAATACAAAGGATTCTATGATCCTGATAACATAAAGTGAAAATATAACTGTGTATGAATAAAAAGGTAACTATTTCTTCAAATAAGAATTACAATAATGGATTGTGAATGACCATATATGTAAAAGAATTACCAAAGAAAACAGCTCATGTAGTACAGAAACAAATCATCATTATATATCATTCAAAGCTAGAACCTGTTGAAGCTGCAAAGACATTATGCTATACAAAAGATGTTTACAATCTGTCCAGCATCCTTCCCAAAAACTGCCAACCCCGACCCCTTCTCGAGACTTCTCCTCAATCGAGACCTTTTTTGGGACCTCTCTGCTCTCTCGAGCAATACAATATATATAAATTACATAACCCCTCATTCCTCTAACTACCTAACCCTTTTCAAGAGACAAGAGAAACCAATCCCTAAATCTGGTCAACATTTCTAAACAGAGCATTCAATTAAGATCGAACCAATAATAGGATATTATCTTGTTAGATGAAATCTCCTTCTTGAACTCAGTCAATCCTATGTCATTTATGTTTTGACAAAAGATTGAAATGCTGATTGCGTGTCTACAAGTCTGGACTCTCCAGCTTTTACAAGATCCCTTAAAGCTCTGTTTCTGGAAACTCTGCCCCTTGTCTTCGGAGCTGCTGCCCTCTCTTTTGCCAAATTAAAATCTGCATATTGTTCCTTCAATCTTGAATAAGCATCTTAATGATTTGAACTTATCTTTAATTTGCTACTTTCAATGCCCCAAAGATATCACCTGCCAGGTGTTTCCTAGAAATGTGGAATTTCTAACCAAACACCCAGCTGAAAAATCTCCCCAAAAACTTGAATTAATTTTCCATGTGTTTCTCCTTTGGAACACATGATGTAAGTTCTTTACAAACCTTCAGATATTACATGAAAGCCATAAGCTACCTGCATAAAAATTTGATATCGCCCAGCTGCGTCTTGTTGGAAAAGCCACAGAAATGAACCTTGCATTTCTCTCTGTGCCATTTCAGGAAACTCGTGCTAATTTTTATGCAACAGGATCTCTATGTAATGCATGTACATGAAGCTCCCATGTCATGAAAAACATTGAAGAGAATGCTCTTCTTACGGAACCGGAACACTGACAACAAACAAGCTATTTTGCTTGCTCTATTTTTGAATGCTCTGCTTCTGCCACCACAAAATATTTGATTACCTGTTCATGGAATGCATAAATACATGATGGTCTAGATAGGATGAGATCGAGTTGTTGACTGTTAATTATCTGCCATGAGTTGTTTCTTTGTCTTCACCCCAAGGTCGACCTTCAAATTCAATGTTTCAGTTCTGCGCCTCGATGGATCAACGGATGACATCAGCATCGTGCTCAAATGTCCCGGAGTAACTCCTTCACTTTGTCCTCTTCATCGCTGATCCATAGAGATCAATCCTGCTTCCCACAATTACCTGTAAGGTTTATCCCCAAAATCTTACATTAAAAGATATGAAATAACTATACATTATGATTGCAGAACATGGCGGCGATATTCCCCTAGAGCCCATATAGGAAAGATATTCCGATAAGCAGAATAGGAAATGCTAATGCAGCCTTTAGGCCTTCAGAAGAGCAGTCTGAAATCGGCCAACCATGATCCCTGGTCGAGAAAGGCCAGGCACCCTTAGAAATATGACGATACCAGAAATTCAAATCACCTGGACAATCTTCTTGAACCTGTGACCTTTCTATATACATATGTGCTTTTTTTTTTTAATCATTGGACCACAATCATCAAGGAGATCAGTCGATATAAGAGCTTGACTAGCAAATGCCGTATCCCATAACTGACTGTCATTGTAACCCTGCATCTTCATGCCATCTTCTGCAACCCATAGATAGTCTGCGATTCATGGAAGATGCCTTTTAAATGCCTTTGAGTTTGAATCTTCTACCCAGCAACAAAGCATATTCAAAACCTTGTTAACAGGGCCAATGCATATGTAGCGAGTGTTTTCATCCTCATAGTGTACATGCTTCATCACTGACTGAAGTGCCCTTTCTCGCAGCATTGAACCCGGCCAATGCATAAGTGCAGGCTCTACAACTTTATGAAGTGTTGCCCATAGGATGTCTTGTAAAAATGGATGTGGATAGTAAAGATCCTCCTTTGCACACATTTTGCGTGCTTGATTCCAATCTATTTTCCCATACGGCGCTGTATAAAGCTCCTCTCTTAAAGACATAACAATTCCAGTTAGAGGACCCACAAATCTCCGCCCATACAGATATGACATTGGCAAATAAACCATTCGACAGTGACACCACATTCTCCCTGGATGGGTTGGAAGAAAATAAGGGAGAAGCCAAATTTCTGGGGGCAATGGATTGTTTCCAATCCAATCAAATACTCCAAGTACTGAAAGCCACATTTTTCCCCAGGAAGGTATTGCAGTGGCACCACCATGATCCAAAATCCATGCACGCCCTTAAATTGCTGCCAGTTTGTAAAAAACTACCATGTAAAACATAATCCTTTGCACATACATAGGTTTTTAGTTACTGAATAGAACTTTTAATGATTTAAGGTACCTAAGGGAAACATAAGGGATAACAATCAATAATAAGACACAAAACACAGCAAAATTAAAACAATAAAAACCAAGGATAATCAAAAATTTAAAAAATAAACAGGTGAAAAATCCTATAGATAACAGAAGGTATAATTTGTTTTGTAGGTCTCTTGGAGCAAGAGGAATAAAAGGAATATTGAAGGGTTGCTTGGATCAACCTTCATTTGGATAAGGTATGAACCATTCTAATATTTGAATGTTGTTTACATTTACTTGTAGAACTGTATGCATTTATCTTTCAACCCTAGTATGTTGATGGCCTCTTAACTCCCAGCCATAGGAACACTCTCCTGAACAACAGAACTGGTGACTCCACTATTTTTTAAGGTTTCATGTCATTCTTTCCATTATTTTGTAAGGTTTCAGGTCCTTCTTGCAACTTAGGAACACCCTTAGAGTCTGATACAACACCTCCCTTGCATTCCTAAGGGACTTTTGACCTTTTTTGGGCCTTTTCCCACCTATTCAAAGGTCCCTGACTCAACACTCATGAGTTCTTGATGGATTCATGACCTTGTACACTAGAAACGTGTGAGCCATTCATGACCTAATAGTATAGAAACTCACGAATTCCCCTTAAACAATGTTTTTTCCTCTTTTTTGTGGTTTTTTTGTTGTTTGAGGCCTATTTGGGAGGTCTTTTAGGGTCCTATGTAAGTGCATGACTCTATTGAGTGAGTGTCATATTTGTTAGGTTATATTTATTTATGTTGTAATTCCTTTTGTAGAATTAGGGTTTGCTCTTTTCTCTTTCCCCCCACCCCTTTTTCTTGGCATGATTTTTGGCGCATGTTTCTAGTCACGATTTGTTAGTGATATTTGTCTGAATTCAAGAGCTTATTGGTATTTGTTTCCTTCTTTTCTTGTTGGTTAACTTCACCATGCCAAAGTAGTTTAATTGTCTCTTATGTAAGCCCCCCTTCCAAGTAGGGTTTATACTGACTTTAGGGTAGTCTAGAGTTTGTTTGGTGGTTGTATAGTGGGAGTCCTTTTGTTTTGTTATTGTTATCTGCATACATTTAGTTTGTAGGTAGTTTTTATTTTTCATTTATAAAAGAAAAAGAAAAATAACATTTAGTTTTTTTACTATGCATGTAGTTTAGGGTTTTTGTCTTTAATACATTGCATATTATCATTGTTTTTGAAAAAAATAAAAAGAAGTTTTTCTTTAATGGCTTTCAAGTTTCTATTTGAAAAAGAAAGAGAAGTAGTTTTTTTATTTTTTCATTTCAAGTTATCTTTTGTTTAGTCATCTTGTTTCGGCATTGAGTCAAAAAACCATTACTTCACCTTCGCCACCCTTTGAGTAATCAACAACCCTTTAAAATGAACGTTTAATATCTAAAATTTATTAGTAACTTCTTGTTTTTAGGGACGAATCCCACTAGTATAGGCTAGTGTTTTGGGTTAAGGATATCTTAACTGCCCAAATATTCAATCTCAAACATAGTGTCCTATATTTTAGGAAATCCAACTTCATTGAGAAATACACTAGAAATCTCTTCTCACACAGGATTCAAGCATGATGTCGTGCGATACTGATTTGTTGGAGATACCCCTACTCTTCTTTGTAAATCATGCACTTGAGCTATTGCATGTTTTGGGGACTTACTCAGTACCTCCTTCCAGCCCCGTGTGGTTTCTGGTACTGACTAGGTTTCAGGATTAGCTACCCTACCCATGTGCACCAGCTGGATTGATGACTGTTCTGCTAGATATTCTTAGGGATTTTGGTATCCTTAGTATATTGTCTTCTAGGATCTTACACATGTGGGAGTGGAAGACTATTTCCATTGCTCCCAGGGTAGACTTGGAAGATAAGCTCGGTTGATGATTTGGGAGGGAGGTTGGGTTATTCCAATGCTTGCAGCCACATAAATCTTCACAAAATTCCAAGTAACTACTCTTCGAACTTCATCAGTTATTTTTGGGTCCTCATCATCACATACTTTACTTTGGAAGGTACCTTCGTTTTCCTGGTTTGATACTTAGGTGTTTTTCTGCTAGTGTTATGTTTTTGTACTATTGGTTAATTCCATTCAACCTCAGAATTTGTCTTCTTGTTTGAAACTATGGCTAACACTCCTACATACACTAAGCATGAGATCCCCATGTTGGGAGATCCTTATACTTTCCCTCTCACTGAGAATGTTGGTGTTCCTTTGATGGCCACCTTGAATTTTCCTGGATTCACCTCAGGGATACCCGTGTGGTTGTTTTCCACTCCAACTATCCTGAATGCTTCTGATGCTTCTCAATTAAGCTCCTTGTATCAAGGGCAACAAAACATTTCTTCCCCTTCACCTATAGCATCTTCTCCTCCTCCTTCTACCTCATGCAGTGAAAGTTTTGACACTAGTAACCGATAGTCTAAAAGGAGTAAAAGAAGGAAGAATAGGAATAACACTTGAAACCAAGGGGGCACTCGTTCAACCTATACAGGTCAAGTTGAACCTTACCACCCAGCCTCTGGTGATCAAGCTGGGGGCACCTGTCCAACCTTTGCATGTCATGTTGGATCTAAGCACTCAACCTATGCAAGTCAAGTTGATCTTCACCACTTATCCTTTGTAGGTCATGCTGGTGGAACCCTTCAAACCTCTATAGGTCATTTTGGACCCAGTCACTCAGCCTATGGAATTCATGCTGAGGGAACCTGTTCAACCTCTACATTTCAAGTTGAACCTCCCCATCCAACCTTTAGAGGTCATGTTGGATCCAGTTACCTAGTCTTTGCTAGTCATGCTGGGAAACCTTGTATAACCTCTACAAGTCATGCTGGGGGCACACACTCAACCTATACAAAGCATGTTGATCCTAACCACTCAGCCTCTATGGTTCATGTTAGTGGAACCCTTCCAAACTTCGCAGGTCATGTTGGATCCAGTCACTCAACCTTTGCAGGTCATGCTGGTGGAAAACACTCAACCTCTATAGGTCATGCTAGGGGAAAACAGTCATCCACTCGAGTCACGTTGATACTGTTGAAAAGACTGACTGTTCAAAACAAAAGATTAATTTTTCTTGTAGGATTTGTGAGGGAGACCACCTTTATCGTCAATGGCCTGCCATCGCATAGGCATGAATAGTTTGGTTCCAAGTTCATCATGTTTTTGAACACCTTGAAGTTTCTCAATGACCAAACTCTCTTAGTCAGGTTGGACCCAGTCACCTAGCCTCTGGTGGTCATTCTAGGGGTAAAATGCTAGCCATTGCTAGTCATATTAACACTGTTGAGAAAGCTGGTCATTTGAAATGAAAACTTAAGTTTTATTGTAAGCTATGCGAGGGAGATCATATTACTCAATAGTGCCCTACTATTGCAGAGTTCTGAAGAGTATGGTATGAGACTCAAGGATATCCTACTTCTGAACAACTTGTAGTTTCTCAACAACCTACTCAACCTTTGGTTGATCAAGTGGTTTAACCAATTTCATATTGAGATCACTCTACTCTTCCTTCAGAGAGTGAAATTTACCATGTGATTGAACCAATCACATATTTGGTCAATCCCACTCTCCCTTTGGAGAGTGAATTTCATGAAGCGACTGAATCGATTCCATCTTTGATTAATCCCAATCTTCCTTTAGAGAGTGAAGTATATTCTAGTAATATCTTCTTCACTTCTAGTTCAAAGATTACTGAATAAGGGGGAACTAACCTTACTTCATATGAACCCCCACTAAGCTCTCGTATTGCTTCCTTTGATTGGGATAGCCTATTTGAGTTGCGCCTTCTTTCCGATGCACCTTTTCAGATAAAGGTAAAATTTGGACAATACACAATTGCTCGTTGTATTTTTATGAAGGAGTCACAGTTAGCATTTTGTCTACACGTTCTTGGTGAGGCATGGGATCTCCCAACCTTGTGTCGACTGCTAGTCAGCTACTAGTTTTTGATAGAAGAAGTAGTACAACCTTGGGAATTCTTGCTCAAACAGTTGTTAATTTGGGTGGGAAGACTTTCTTAGGTGAATTCATGGTGATAGAAGACCCCTTGGACTACCCAAAAATTCAAACTAAAACATAGTGGCCTATCTTTTAGGAAATCCAACTTCATTGATAAATACACCAGAAATATCCTCTCACACAGGATTCAAGCATGAGGTCGTGCAATACTGAGTTGTTGGAGATAACCCTCCTCTTCTCAGTAAAACATGCACCAAAGCTAGTGCATGTTTTTGGGGCTTACTCAGTACCTCCTTTTGGCCTTGTGTGGTTCCAGGTACTGATTAGGTTTTGGGCTTAGCTACCCTTCCCATGTGCATCAACTAGACTGATGACAGTTTCTCTAGACATTCTCCACGATTTGGTATCCTTAGTATCTTGTCTTCTAGGATCTTACACATGTGGGAGTGGAAGGTTTTTTCCATTGCTCCTAGGGTATACTTGGAAGGTAACCTCGGTTGAAAATTTTGGAGGGAGGTTGGGTGATTCCAACACTTGTGCCCAGATAAATCTTCATGAAATTCCAAGTAACTACTCTCTAACCTTCACCGGTTAGTTCTGGGCCCTCATCATCACATACTTTCCTTTGGAAGGTACCTTTGTTTTCCTGGTTTGATAATTAGGTTTTTTCCTGCTAGTGCTATGTTTTTGTACTATTGGTTGCCAGTTGACCTTAGAATTTGTCTTCTTGTTTGAAACTATGGCTAACACCCCTACAGACACTAACCAGGAGATCAAGTAAAGAAATCAACATAGTTTCGCAGAGTGAAAAATAAAAGAACAAATCTTCATGGACAAGTTCCACAAATTTTGAATAAACAGTAATCTCTTAAGGTTTTGATTAAACCTTCTCATGGCCAGTTGGGGAAGTAAAGCCACCCACATGTATTTCCTCAGGAAGCATTCAATATGCAACCCATATCTTAATAAACTGTCACGTCGAATTGTCCCAGTCAACATCCTTTTCATTTGAGATCCCTTTTGCACTTTCGTATAGTGTTTTATAACTTGTAACTCAATTTTTTATTTATAGCATAATCTATAGTTTTGTATGGTTTTCTAGTTTAGGATTTGCTTAGATTTGGTTTTCAAACCTTCGTGTCCATATTAATTTCATAAGTTTTTCAATTGTTAGAATAATCAACCCATAATTACCCATATTTGACATTAATTAAATCATTTTTGTCTTATACCTAGAATCATAGATTCCCTCTCTATGCTAGTTGACTTCTACATGTTCCTGGAAGTCAATACTTGCTAAAATGGGCCATGGAGCACTTTGGAATCATCCTGGAAACATATTTAGCATGTATTCTTTATTCCTGGTTCCTTAAAGCGCATATATGCTTTTTCTGAAAGCTGCCTTGCTTTACATCTGTTTTAAGGCATAAAGAAAAAGCTAGTCTAGGGGAACCTACAAACTACGAAGAATATATACAGAAGAAAGAATGGGTCGAAGCAATGACAGAATAATATTAGTCAATAATGAATAACAATGTGTAGGATATAGTTCCCAAACCAGAAGGCAAGAGTCTAGTACCCTCCAAATGGATCTACAAGATAAAACATACAGTCGAAGAAAGTATAGAGAAGTACAAGGATAGATTTGTGGCTAGAGGTTTCTCTTAAAAAGAGGGAATTGATTACAAAGAAACATTTGCACCAGTATCAAGGTATACTTTGATTGGAGACATCATGGCACTTGCATCCATGATGAAGTGGGACTTACACCAGATGGATGTGAAAACATCCTTCTTAAATGGTGTGATTGAAGAAGAAATATAAATATAACATCCACAAGGATTTGAGGTTGAAGATAGACAAACTCATGTATGCAAGTTGAAAAAGGCACTGTATGGCCTGAAGCAAGCTCCTAGAGCTTGCTATGGAAGGATAAATAGTTTCTTGATGAGCATGGGCTTTGCTAACAGTAAAGCCGATCCTAACCTTTAATTCAAGTTTATAGAAGATGAACCTGTCATACTGTTACTGTTTGTGGATGATCTATTTCTGATAGGGAATGAGAAATAGATTGTAGGATGCAAGAAGAAGCTTGCTGAAGAATTTGAGATGAAAGACCTTGGTCTAATGCATTATTTCTTAGGTCTAGAAGTATGGAAGAACTTAGAAGGAATCCTTCTCAATGAGGGAAAGTATGCAGTGGAAGTTTTGAAAATATTTAATATGTTAGAATGTAAATCCATGGCTACACCCATCGATTCCAACCTCAAGTTGTTAGCTGATGACTCATCAGAGTTAGTGGATGTGACTCAATACAAACAGATTATTGGGTCATTGGTGTATCTAACCAATACTGTGATGTCCCCGGTTTTGACCCCGGTTGCATTAAAAGATACATGATGTATATATTGTAATTAATCATGGTGAGGAGCTAAAGGCAAAAGCCCCACCATCAATTTGGTTGTGTATGTTTCAGCAATAGGGATTGTTGCCGATGGTATATCATGCTACCCGACACACTATAGTATTGGCATCATATAAATACACACATCAATTAAAATAAACTTACAACCAGCTACGACGGTGCAACAATGAATGAAAAGGGCATGATTCCTAAGGTTAAGGGGGTTGTCCAACCCGTGGAGGTCATTGGGAGTTTGCCATGTGTCGGCCACCCATTAAACATCTGTTGTCTATTAGTTGGGAGTAATTATTGCTGAGTAGTGGTGGGTGTGGTAGGACTGTCAGTCCTTGCCCATGCGCCCACTCCACCAGCGGATTCTCCCTCTTCACATCAGGGGGAGGGGGGGGTGTGTGTAGAGAAAACACTCTCTCCATTCTTTCCATGCACTTTTTTCCACTCCTCCACTCATGGTTTTGTTTTTCCTCCCACCACGATTCATTCAGGTTATCCTCACATAGGGAGAGATTCTGATTCCTCTCGCACCATTGGGGGTTCTCCATCGTGGTTTTTGTCTGGGCCATCTCACGCAGGCAGAGGTCTGCTCTATTCTACCTTCTTTCATCAATTGTTGGTTGTGGATCTATTTTCCTCCCATGAGGAGTTGTTCTATCTTCATCTTGTTCATGCAGGGAGTTGTGTCTTCTACACCATTGTTAGACTGTGTAACGTTCTGTTACCCCATCGTTGAATCCGAGCTATGTTTTCTCCCACGGTTCTGCTGGATTTGTTATTTTCCCCCACGTACAGATTGGGAATCGGTTCCTTTCCCATTTCTACCCGTGTAAGTTCTCTAGCACTGGCATTGGGGATTGTGTGCTATGTAATGCTGTCATCGTTTCCTTATAAGATTGGGACTGTTGTTGATTTACCCTGGTTTTTGGGTTGCTATGTATGCAAGTACCTTGTTGGGTTGCCACTGAGTTTTTTGGCCATGCTAAGGCCAAGAACAACTTTGAGTTGTCTTGTTGACTTGAGCTGTGTTCACCATTTTTTTGGGTTTGTCACCCTGTTGTTTTCATCTTCTTCATAGAGCTGTGAACTGTTTGTTTTACTGCGGTATGTAGTGGTTGGTCTTTAGACTATTGAGAGTGGGATTAGATGCTGGGTATGCTTGAGAAACTGGTGTTTGGAGTCACTTAGACAGAGTGAGATTGTTGGATTTCTTCTCCACAACCCTTGAAGAGTATTGGAAGGGGAAGTCAGGGCCTGAGCGACTGCGAAGCAGAGAAAGGATTGATTCCCGGTGTTGGGTGTGTGGATGCCTTAGAAGTCAAAATAGCTTTGGTGTAGGTGTCCTTAGCTCTCCATTGAGATCACTAGCTTAGCATTTAGCCTTTTTTAGCTGCTTGACGGCCTGATAAACCCTACTGTGGGGGCTTGGCTGATTTGTGTACCTTGGCTATGTGTAAGCTTGTTCTGACCCTTATTCCTTGAGGAATCATGCCTAGCTCGGGGGTGGCAGTGTTGCTGAGAGATTGATGAGCATGTTGGCCTATGGTTGGGTGGAACGTTGCAGCAACATAGCTGGTTGTTGGACAAATTCTTTTTAAAGATGAGTATTCTTGACTATTCCGTCTCTGCATTTATATTTACTGGTTTATGAATATGATGAACATGTGGTATGCTTGAATGAATGTATGTTTGCTTCTGCTATGTATATGAAGGATTATGCATCTTAGTATGTTTTATGTTTTAAGCTTTATATTTCAGCATTGTATGTCGGTTCATGTTCATGGGGATATTTTCCCGTATGTTTGGTGATAGTAGTGTCCTCTTCACCGCTCAGAGGGTCGGGACATGATAGAATGGTATCAGAGCTAAAGGTTCCAGCATGGGCCTGAATGGGCCATGAAAGGTCAGCTAGCAGAGGCAGGTTGTCTTTTGCCCAATAGAAAATAGAAGAAAAATCTGTGTATGACAAGAGAATTTTGGAAAATTTCTCTAAGTGTTGGGATCATTGGATCGTCAGAGGACTGAGTTCAAAGCCCCACTGATGGATCGGATCACTTAAGAAGAAGGCCCTTCGATCTAATATGGGCCACCAGTGGATGGCGAAAGGGGAGGAAACTTCCATCAGAAGTCATTATCGGAAGACCACCGAAACGGCGACGCAAAGTAGTTGATGGAGTCGCTGCAGTGTCAGCGGAAAATAGTAAATGGAATATCCGACGGAGCGTCAGCGGAGAAAAGATGAAGGAAGGAAAAATTTGTAAAAATTCATCTAAGTGTCGAATTCATCGGAATTTGGCAGAAGTCAAACGATGGAATCATCGATGAACATTGGAAAGGACTAGCTGTTCGTACGCCCGTCATTGCGGCCAGTTAGTGGACTATCCTTCCAATGGATAGAGTCCCCAACCATCGATGTCACAGCAGATAGATGCTCCGACAGCCGATGCAATGGAAAACTGAAGTGATAAAAACATCAGTGACCGGCGATGATTAAAGAGTTGAACCGTCGATACTTATTTGATGGCTTAGCTGCAACGTCGGAGAATATATAGTGAAGGTGCCGCAATGACAACAAAAAATAGAAAACGGTTGAGCTGATGAAGCGACGGAAAGATGGTTAAGGAAGAAATTTTAGAAAAATTTTCTAAGTATGGGAATTGTCGGCCGTCGGCGAAACTTAGTGGATGTGGGAGTTGAAGTTTCGATGGAGATCAGTCGAAGACCACCGAAATTCTAGCTCAAGGTAGTTGAATAAACATCTAATATTATGACCTTCAGCATTGGTAAATTTTAGTCGTTCAGACCGCCGATGCCGTCGGCAGAAATTAGTTGTTGGGTTCGCCGACATGGAAGGAAGAAGAAAATTTTCAGAATTTTGTTAAAGTGTTGGAAACCATTGGCCATCGGAAAATTTTAGACAATGAGACCACCGATGGACGTCATCAAAATATTATAGATGATGAGATCAAAAAATCTTGAAGATTCTTTAGCCGCCGTAGTAGAAGCATAGACAACTAGCTGTCGATGCAACGATTAGTTGGTTTCATCGCTGATGCAGCGCAAGGCTTAACGGTTCTAATCACTGATTAAGTTCGAAAGGTTAAGATGATTACGGACTTGATACAGCGGAGGAGAATAGACAAGTAGATCGCTGATAAGATGATAAAGGCTGGAAACCAAGACAGTTGAGGATCCGATACTGTGGAAAACCTTAGTTGTTGGATTGCCGCCATTGCGAATGACTATGGAAATAACCATCCGACGAGCGAGTAGTTAGTCGCTCCAACCGTCGATGCCACGGTAGGTAATGTTACGATCACCGACACATATTAGTTTTGGCATCACCAATGCGGATCGGAACCCTAGACAACTACAGACCTGAGAGGGTGGAAAAAGATAGATGAATAGGCTGCCGATGGGCACAAAGAACATTAGAGCTTTTGGCCACCGAAAAGGAAGAAAACTCTAGGTGGCTGAAGTTCGCATTTCAGACCAAAATTCAGTAGTGTGTTTTGTCATCATTTTGAAATGATGTGGTTTTCACACCCAAGGTCAAAATGAAGCATAGGGATAGGCGTTGGAAAGCTTATCCAGGAGGGAACAAGGGAGAGTCTCCAGAATTTGAGTGTGGAGCAGCAGAATGCTGGTGATTGCTTGAAAGAGAAATATGTTGCTGTCAATATGGGAAAATCCAGGAATTGCATGCCTAGAGGTAGCAAGACCATGAAGTCAAACCAACTGTTGTGTGGAAAAGGAGCTCTATACAAGGATGAGGGACTCAAAAAGGGAAATTTCCTCAAACCCTATCTTGCTAATTATGATTACAAGTTTTATACATGAAATATATGAGGATATGCCATGTTGGTAATACATTTATAATGAGCCACTAATGATAATTATTGCATTGGTGTTGGCATTAGTGGAAGAACCAACGACAACCTGGACATGATTGAGTATGTTGTTGATGCTGATGAGTGTGACTAGAAACCCTATGAAGAAAGTGATAAGGAAACAAGTCTAGAATCAAAATTTGGTGAGCAAATTCTGCAATCTCCTGCAAAGGACCAACCAAACTGGTAATGTCAAGGGTGTAAGTAGAACCCATGAAGGTAAGAGTTTAATTATGGAAATTGCATGGAGTGGTAAACGCAAGAGGTCTCATACCATATGGGTATTTGAATTTTATATTGCATTCATATAGAAATATGTTATGCCTGTATGAGATTAGTAGCCCAAGGAAAGTAAGCACTGGTGATCTTGATTATAGTCATGCATCCTATATGAAGTAGTCATGGTTAGGCCATGCATGGTATGCTTGAATGCATAGTATTCCTGACTCAATGCAAGGTAGTATTGAGTGGGTATGCATTAAAAGATTTCATAAATCTTGTAGTTATGCATTGAATGGATGCATATCAAAAGTATGAGTGAATGTTGTAGATAGGAATACATAAGTATGGGTGCAACTGTTGCAATAAAATGCATGAATACAGAGATATAGTGCATGAGTTATTATGAATAGCTAATGACTGAAGTGATGAATTGATGACAATTCTAGAACCATTTCAAGAGCTGTTATGAATGCAAGATAGTAGGTGCATGAAGAGAGTGGTCATGATCGGTTGGCTGCTAGAAATGCTCTATGGAAGGGAAAGGTGGTACAATGATACGCTTGTGAAGTAAGGAGTATTTGAACATTTCATTTTGGCATAAAGGATGTGATATTGAAAATTTTAGTATGATAATGATTGCATGAAATAAATGAGTTTTGGTAATATTGATGTGATTAACAACTGGAAGTGTTTGAATTTTATAAATCCTGAAAATGCCTCAGTGATTGTTGCAGCAATGAAAAAGTTATATGCATCAAGAATTACTAAGTGCTCATTTGATTGAAGTTTAGGTTTTAGGTAGATTGTTTGGAGCATGGCAATGAAAGTAAGACTATGACAAATGCCGGAATCTACCATGTGAAAGAGACAAACCTTATGAGAAGAGTCTCATGGCTGTGAAAATAGTTTGTATGCATAATTGGTTGTTAAATTTGAATTTTGAATTTCGGATTTAAGAAAATGCTGACAACTACTAATGACTATTGGCTTACATAAGATTGTGTCAGGAGGATGCATTGTAAGTGGGTTTCCATGTTAGGCTAGTAAGCATAAACTTATAATGGACATAGTAGAGTTGCATACAAGAGACCCACAATTGAGGATCACCTCATTGCCAAGCAAATCAATTTTTGTAGTAAACAGAGTTGCAAATTCTCATTGAATTTAATTACTAATGTCATTGCTTGGTTATGGAACAATCAAATTTTGATTGTGTTATCAAATAATGATTGACTGTTTGGCTATTTGATGAATGTTCCAGGGGTATACACTGCAGGAAGAACATGTGTGATGGCTTGCAGAAGCCAAACTTCATGGGAAGGTTTTCCCTTATCTTAGAAATGGGTTTCGAGTGAAACTCCATTGGACATTTTGGGAATGTCTCATCTGCACTACATGTTTGGTAAGCAACATGAGTGAGATGGTATAGGTTATGTCGGTAAGACATGTGTGGATACAAAGTGTAAAGAGGAATTGGGATGGAAAACCGAGGGACTGTTAAATCAGAGAAGGGAGCCCCCATTCCTCCTTAATGAAGGAATACTGCTTCGGCAAATGGATAAGTGTTCTGTAACCCTAGACAAGAATATGCATTAGAGGAAATTTCAACTCAAAATGGGCCTCCTAAAATGAAATAGTAAAATAATAGTTAAAATAATAAAATAATATTTATTAATTTTGGAGGAAGAAAA
>LPNX010822875.1:216181-300834 GCA_001517045.1 Pseudotsuga menziesii
AGCTTCATAAAAGAAAGTACCTTTAGGAATCACCAAGTACATAAAACTGTAATATGCAAATAGCAGAATAGCATAACCCTTATTGAAAAATTAAATTAATAAATCCACAGATACAAATATAGTTTACATTTTATCATATAATTTCAGAATAAGAAACTGTACTTATTCTCATGCTGTAAAATTAGGGTTTAACCCTAAAAATTCAACTTATGCAAATAAAATAAATACTATATAGATAAGATAATTTTTTTTTTACCTACGGTCGTATTATAAATCAACAAAATAAGGCTGTCATAAGCCTGTAACATAAATTATTCCTACATAGATCATTATTTAAAAATATATGCGGTAATACAAACCTAAAGCTACGGAAAAAGAGTATAATATCTTTTATTATAAAACTTAGGGTGAAAACCCTGTGTATTCAAGAGTACAATAACGACAAGAGGTCGAGGTCATAAACTCTTCCACAGATAGGATTACAGCCCAGTTTCTCTTTTTATATACATCACTTAAATCACAAAAGAAAATTGATAATTACAACCTCGACCTAAGCCGTAACACCCTTGCATAGCGTAGGGGTTTCACCTACTAATTCATTTAACCAGCAGTATAATAAGACCAAACTGAAGCAGTAAGGGTTTCAGGATTCTTAAAGCCAACCCTCGAAGGTTCGAACGAAAAACCCATAAGGAGAAGGAGCCATGGTGTAACCAGGATTACCAGGACTTGCAGTTGCTGCCCAAGTATTTTACCAAAGGCCGCAAACAAAGGAGAGCGAAGAACCTGAAATAAAAAGGGAAACCTTATCATTAATACTTGTAACTTGAAATAATATCTTAAGATTTAAAACAAACAGATAAGTAAGGAAAGAAGTTTAGTCTTCCATACCTATTCCTTTCGAGAAGACGACCACTAATAAACAACGACAAAACCGTCAGCGCAAGGAACTAACCCTACTGCAACGAGGGAAAGGAAGATTAAGTCGCAGCCATGCTCAATTGCAAGTATAGTAGGTCAGAGCCATCAAACTTCACAGAGGGAGACAGTTATCACAGGCAAGGGTTCGATTCATTCAACATGACAGAGGAAAGCATGAGGGAGGAACGACCAACTGAATATTAACAGCGACGTAAGGAAAAACTCTATGAGCCACAACAAGAAGTCAAGTTGGAATATGCCTTTGCAGAGGAGAAACAACACAGGGGTGCACCAGCACCATCACGGAGTGACAGGCGCCGAGGGAGAAGGAGATAATGAAGGTTAGGGTTTACCATCAGCTCATATAACCATGCAGCACTTGGCTGTGGTGATGCCACGATAGCTAGTAAATATTTTAATGAACTGTGGGTTTTTTATTATAGTTTACATCAACAACTCGCCGAGAGAATGATTTCCAATCATTCTGTTTGACCAAAGTTTATCCATAGTCCTCACAAGAAATCTTTCAACCCTTACGCTGCATGCAATAATAATGTATTCATTATTGTCAACCCTAGTTTTGTAATCATCGAGTTTATAATAAAACATTATGATGACTCCTCAATATATAAAACATGGTGTTTTGGAAACGTTATAACCAAGCTTTGTTAATACGTAAATCTATCATTGGAACTTACCACCGCTGCAAGATTTAACAAATCGTTACATTATGTTATAACACATTGTCACTCGTATTATATTATCATCCCTTATGATGCAATCAAATGAGAACCCTAAGTTCTTCATGGTATAGCCAATCAAATGGTAAGGGATCTTGTAACTTGTTGTGGTATGTATTAAACCTTTGAGTTAAGAACACTTTATCTAGGGGTGAGTGTAATAACTTTACTTTTTATACATTTTTGAAATGTTTAATGTAAACTTAGAATGTTTATTGCAAAGATTCTGAGAGTTATCCTTAGAATGAGACTTTAAACTTAATTGGTCTTGGACATGATTATAACCTGTTCATCTGGGTGAATGACCACTTTGTCAATTAACACCTTACAGCCTTAATAGAATAAGTTTGTAACATGTTTATGGGAGGAAAATACAATACTTATGGTTAAGTAAAGATATTATTTTTACAAACATTTCGCCAACATTTATATTATAATTATAGAGTATACTATTGGTACA
Source organism: Pseudotsuga menziesii (assembly GCA_001517045.1). Taxonomy (NCBI): domain Eukaryota; kingdom Viridiplantae; phylum Streptophyta; class Pinopsida; order Pinales; family Pinaceae; genus Pseudotsuga; species Pseudotsuga menziesii. The sequence goes on from LPNX010822875.1 coordinate 218,303, forward strand.
CTTTAGAGAGGTTATAAATTCAACCTTAGTAACTATTATGTTATAATATTAACCATGATGGTCTTGCCATAATCATCTAAGTTTAAAATGCTTACAAGAAAATTTTAGCAACTAAACATTTTGATGAATGCATCATCTGGAATAGATGTTGTTAACTTAGAACTTATCACATATGATTGTGAAGTATTTTTAAAGAAGGTTTATCAACGTACTGATTAGACCTTGAAACTTTATGTTATACTTTATAATGATTAAGATATTAATCAGTTTACAGTATGTGATCCATCATATCTAAGGTAAACGTTAGTTTGTGTTGACTCAAAGGTAATGTAAATAAGACCTGGTGCATCAGCATGAGTATATCCCTATCTGTGGATAGTTTGAATTAGAAGCAGTAAATTGTAAACCCCTTATTTATACACCTTACAAGGTAAGAGTATTTGTGATTTCTTAAAACATAAACTTTGAGCTTCATTTTCTACGTATAATCAATCTTAATTTTAAAAATCCTTTGACACTGATAACTATGGTAGATAATAGACAGTTCAGTAATCTTAAGAACTATAATGCTACTTCGACTAGAATGAAGAACTAATAACAAATTTACCTCAGTAAGCATTGAAAAGTGCTTAGCTGCTAATGTCTTACTGAACTTGATTTGCAATTGAACTTGTACATAAAGAATTTTGAAGTTTTACTTGCAGCAGCCAACCTTCTTACCTGTAATCTGTAAGGACAGAAGGAACTTTCTGCATTAGCTCGGAAACTAAGTAAGCCCAGTTTCATGACAGCCCCACCTTGTGTATGCAAAAAGAAACAAGTCAGTAAACTGGAAGGATTGTTTTATCACCCTATGCAAATGACAGATGAATTTTAATAATAAGTTGTTAATCTTTAACTAAATAGATGATTAGTTAACTGCATTTAATGTTAATATCATGTAAATTAAAAATTTAAATTTTTCGGGAAATTTAGGGTTTTTACAATGGAGAACCCAGTGTTCCATGATAGGTCGAAGCACATAGAAATCTAGTATTTTTACATTTGAGATATGATGCAGAAGGGAGGCATAAAGCTCCAGTTTGTGAATAACGATGAACAAGTTGCTAATGTGTTGACAAAGCCTCTATCTCGAGTAAAGTTTGAATACTTTCGTGACAAGCTTGGTGTTGTTCAAAAAGACCTTCCCCGAAAGGCAGAGTAGTGATGTTGTAGTGGGAGTGTATCATCCATGGACATTTGTCCTAAAGTGATCCGTATACTTATGTCTCCGAGAAAGAGGAAGGCTTATATAATCCCAAGACACTTGTCCTAAAGTGATCCAGTGACTTCGGTCCTCAAGAATGAATAGGGATTGTATCATCCCTGAACTTTAGTTCAGAACAGATTCGATGACTTTGGTCCTAGATAATGTGGTGGGATTGTATCATCCTTGAACTTCGGTTCAGAATGGATTTGGTGACTTCAGTACTGGAGAATGTGGTGGGATTGTATCATCCCTAAACTTTGGTTCAGAATAGATCAGATGAGTTTGGTCCTCGAGAATGTGGTGGAATTATATCATCCCTAAACTTCTGTTCAGAACGGATCTGATGACTTCGGTCCTCGAGAATGTGGTGGGATTGTATTATGCCTGAACTTCGGTTCAGAATAGATCTGGTGACTTTGGTACTCAAGAATGTGGTGGGATTGTATCATCCCTGAACTTCGGTTCATAATGGATCCGGTGACTTCGGTACTCGAGAATGTGGTAGGATTGTATCATCCTTGAACTTTTGCTTAGAACTAATCCGGTGACTTCGTTACTTGAGAATGTGGTAGGATTGTATTATCCTTGAAATTTTGTTCAGAACTGATCCGATGACTTTGGTACTAGAGAATGTGGTTGGATTATATCATCCTTAAAAAAAAATTCAAAACAGATCCGATGACTTCATTCCTCGAGAATGTGGTAGGATTGCATCATCCTTGGACTTTATGTCCAAAAGTGATTCAAAGAATTTTGTCTTCGTATTGTGGATTACAGCTTGTTGCTAATGATGATGATGTTATTGATCGAAAGATCAGAGTGTGATGATGATGATGTTACTGATCGAAAGATCAGAATGTGATGATGACGTTGTTGATTCAAAGAGCAAAGTATGATGATGATGATGATTGCTGATCGAAAGATTAGAATGTGATGATGATAATGTTATTGATTCAAAGTTCAGAGTATGATGGTGATGATGATGTTGATCGAAAGTTTAGAGTATGATGATGATGCCGATCGAAAGTTCAGATGATGATGTTGCCGATCGAAATGATGTTGTCGATCGAGCGGTTAAAGTGTTGCTGCTGCTGAAGTTTGAAGATGATGAAAAGCTTCCAATGATTTGTAGATGTATCACCCTGATGATGTTGCTGATTCCTTCTCTATCCTACAGTTGTTGTTGTTGTAGAATACCCTTCTTGTTAAGGGGGAGTGTTGAATTATTGTAACTTCCAACAATATTCTAAATGTATTTTATTGGTCCCCGATGTTCCTATCGGGAGAATCAATTGTATATATTTGTACCCCAATGTTCCTATCAGGAGAATTACTAAGAGCCATGAGGAAGTCCCCTCCATTGTAAGTTAGGTCATTAGTACCCTTCAGAATATATTTTTATATTAAGTTAGCCCAATTATGTCTACTCGAGCCTACATAACTGGGTTAAATGTCAAGTGAACAAAAGAATATAAATAGAGTGAGGCTCCCCTCATTTGAGACACACACACTCACTTGTGTAGCACATAAGAGAGAGAGATAGGTGTAGCTGCAAGGAGGAGAAAGATCATTCTGGGGTTTTATCTTTTATCTTTTGATCATCTATTTTGAGGAAGCTTTTGATGGGTTTTTTCCATTAGGGTTTTCCTAGGGTAAATATGTGTTGATCTTGTGATATTGTTTCTTTCAGTGATCCTATCTATATGCTTTTGTTATGAAATTGAAATTGAATGCTGATAATCTAGCTTAGCATATGGAATCTTAACAATGACAATCAAATTGTAGATAAAAACGATTTGAAAAAGTGACTTGCTACCAATATCAATAAATTTATCCACTAGAAAGAATTAACACTTTGAATCTTCCATGGCACTTTGATTATCAATGGAAATGCCACTTATACCACTTACCTTAATGCCTGGCTCAAATTTAAACAAGAAATGCGTATGCAAGGGTGATAAATATTCAGCTGAAGTCGCACTGACGTTAAGGACCGGTTCACTACCTTCCCACACTTGGAATGCTGACAAGAGAAGGAGAAATTGTTTAAAGGCGACGGCTCCTCACCTTTGGTTCTGTTCTTTCTCCCTAGGGACTTCTCCATCTTGGATCCCGTGAGCAGAATTTGAGACTCAATATAAGTAATTAGATGAGAATTTGAGTTGGTCATTAATGCTTTGTTCTTTCTAATGGATAAAAGACATAAAATTATATATTAGAAAATAAATTATATAAAATATTAATTTATTTTAAATAATGTTAAAACAGTTAGATGTATGAGACACATTTTTGAAATATAAATGTTGAGAAAACTTTTTAATTTATTTAATATATTCTAAGTAAAGCTTGAATATTAATTTTCAAATATTTTATTATTTTTAAAAATAACGCTCATCAATTTCATTATGAACACAAAGGAAGTTACACACAGTAATATATATACTCCACATATTTATGAAAATAAACAATTTTTTCCAATAATGTTATTTAGCCTTGGACTTAAAGGCATGTCCTTGATACAAAGTCATTAAACTTTTGAATCAACTTATTTATAAAAATATATATTGTGATCTCATATATATCTATGCAGGGAGGGTTCTTGTCTTGTCGATCATTCACCAGAGGATCAGTTCTTCTTTTCCCATAGGCAATAGTGGAGTCCGACAATGGTGATGTTGAACTCTGAAGGTGACGGATTGAACTTTCCCACATCATCCCTCGCCCCAATCTTCATCACAATCTTTTTGTCAATGGCGGCCATGTATAGGTCGCTCTCCGCAGTTATAATTCTACAACTGTTGTTCGCGTTGATGTTATTTCTCATACGTATGACAATCAGGTTTCGGATTTCCTCCTTGACTTCCTGGAAATAATCATAGAACTACACAACAGAAACAACCCACCTCGTCGATAAATATCATCGATAAAATAGTTGCATAATAGTTTATATCTAGTAATTCAGATACCCAACGATTAAATCGATGTTATGATTTTGATGACGTACAATGTTGGGAGCGCCAGTGTGGGTGAGAATGTAAACATAGGCCTAGGTTAGTTGATCATAGGGGAAGCAGTTGGACTTGGCTATGTCGTGATTGTCCACAAGGGTTACTGCTTTCTCGGGCAATACCCTGATCAGGCCGGAGGGCCTTTTGCTAGAGTCCTTTAGGCGCCACAGCTTTGTTAGCCAAAACCAAGCCGACTAAACTTGAGTTTACTGCTCAGTCAATATTAAAAATTTAATTTTTACTTTTTCACGCCGACCTCTTTTTATTTTTCCACTTGTCGAGTGAAACTTGTCTATCTCACGACTAGACAAGTCTATCAACTTTGGTCAGCCTTTAGACTCGACTGATTTACTTCGACTTACTTGTCGGTTCTACCAACTGATTTTACCTCAACCACTTGTCACTTTGAAGTCAGATGACTTCGACCTCTAAGTCGGCTCACCTCTTCGACCTCTCAAGTCAACCGACCTCTTCCACCTCTCAAGTCAGCTAACTCAACCGACCTTGTCGGTTCACTTTGGTCGAAATCTACAGAGTATTTTTCTTAGTCTAAGAGACTTAAGAAATTACAAATGCTTTTCACCTGTGGGTAAGATGAAGTAAAATGGACACATTAAAAAATCCAAATAACTTATAAAAAACATATGCCCAAATATGTAGGAAGACTTGAGTCAACCAATGTGCCGTAAAACCTGGAACTTTCAAGCGGTGAGAAATTTATGGGTTCTTTGATCTTTCACTTAACTGGTAAATGTAAACAACATTTACACAAGTAAATCTGGAAATATTGTGCAACCAAATAAACATGCATTCAACCATAAACTATTTCATATATATAACTATGCAGAAATAACAAAGATATTACAAACTTGTTTGTCCAGACTTGTCGGCTCACTGACTGATCCTTTTACAGAGCTTTGGCTCTTCAAATGAATCACATACACAGAAGCTTGAGCTTCAACTTCACTCTGTGTTCAGAGTTTTCTCTTTCTTACCCAGAGTTCTCTCTAATGTCTAGTGACTTGTGTCTAACCTGATTTACAATTTTATTATTCTATTTATAGGCAACCTTAAAATTGCTTCTACATGAGTCGACTGACTCTCCATTAAAGACTGTAATAACTATCTACCTATCAAATTAGCTTCCAAAATAAATTCGACTAGATTACATTGCCAAATTGTGGACTCTTCCCTCTTGTCATATTGACAGACAAGATCTTGACTGATACAGACTCTGACAGAGTTGGCTAAGAGTCAGGTACGGATCTGCGAGTGATTAATATTTCCAACACTCTCCCTTAATTATGAGCAGATGGGGATTTTTAAAACAAAACTTACAAAATGTTTTAGAGCTTAGACATGCTTTGTTTATGATAGAGTTCACTGTGGAGAACTTGTCATTCCAAGATAACTACGTAGATACTGGAATGTTTCCTTTGCCAATGGTTTTGTAAAGATGTCTGCAAGTTGATATTTAGACTTGCAAAATTCCAAACAAATTTCCTTGTTGTTTACCAACTCTCTTATGAAATGAAACCTTATGTCGATGTGCTTGGTTCTCTTGCGAAACACATGATTCTTTGATAATGCTATGGCTGAATTGTTGTCGCAGAAGATGGTTGTCGGTTCTTGATGGTTCTATGACAAGTCTTTTAAGACTCTCCTCATCTAGACAACTTGAAATGTAGCACTTGTCGCTGCAACATACTTTGCTTCAGCTGAAGACATAGTTACTATGGGTTGTTTCTTTGAAGCCCATGAAACAACACTTTTACCAAAATGAAATGTGTACCCAAATGTGCTCTTCCTATCATCTATGTGACCTCCATTGTCACTTTCAGTGTAACCAATGAGTTTAAAATTTTCTGAGGTTGAATACATAATACGAAGGTCTTTTGTGCCACTTACATACCTCATAATTCTTTTACCTGCTTGCCAATGAGTGTCTTTTGGTGACTCCATGAACCTTGAGATCAGACATACTCCATACATAATGTCTATTATTGTCGCTGTCAAATACATAAGGCTGCCAACAAGCCTTTTGAACAATGTAGGATCGACAGTGTATCCTTCATCATCTTTGCTCAATTTTAAACTCGTTATTACTGGTGTTGGGGCTCTCTTGCAATTAGACATGTTAAAACTTTTTAAAATTTCACTTGCATAGTTTGTCTATGATAGAAAAATATCACTTTCAGACTGCTGACCTTCAATGCCCAGAAAAAAATTCATAAGCCCCAAATCAGTCATTTCAAATTCTCTTTCCATGACTACTTTAAAATCTGCTATGCCAAAATCACTAGTAAATATTAAATCATCTACATACATGTAGACAATTAACATCTTACATTTCTCATCAACTTTGGTGTACAAAGTTGGCTCACTTTCACTTCTGTGAAATCCATTTTCAGTGAAATAGGAATCAATCCAAATGTACCAAGCTCTAGGAGCTTGCTTCAAACCATAGAGTGCCTTTTTCAGCCTATACACTTTATGCTCTTGACCTGGAACTTGATACCCTTGTGGCTGTTCCACATATACTTCCTCTTCTAGATAGCCATTTAAGAATTCTGACTTGACATCCATTTTATGAATATGCCATTTGTTTTATGCAGCGATGGCCAAAACTGTTCCGACTGTATCCATGCATGCAACAGGTTCAAATGTTTCATTGAAGTCTATGCCGGGTTGCTGTGTGAACCCTCTTGCTACCATTCTTGTTTTTTGCTTTTGCACATTCCCATCAGCATCTTGCTTTGTCTTGTAAATCCATTTGACACCGATTACATCTTTGTCTTTTGGTACATCAACCAGTTCCCATGTCTGGTTCTTCTCAATGCATTCTATTTCTTCATCCATGGCTTGTGCCCATACTTCTTCTTCAATATATTTTTCAAATGTTAGTGTATCATATATAGAAGAAAATAATACAAAGAGAGAGAATGAGTTTGGTGTACCAACTTCATATATCTATCATAGACTTCTTGTCTTCACCGGTTCTGTCGATGTCGACCTTGATGAAATGCTTGATGGAGTCTACTGTCCTCTTGGTGTACTTGTCGGTGTAGCTTGAGCTTCTACTTGTGTCGATGATCCTTGTGGTGAAACATGCCGTGGTGTCATGGGAGTTGACGGTGCTGCGACCAGTTGACTTACATGTGGTGTTTGGACCACTTCCTCTTCCATATCATCATCGTCGACATTCGACACAATTTTGACATTTATGTTGACGGTTCCATCCCATGATTCATTCTTGACAAATTGAACAGCTCGAATGATTATCACTTTCCTTGCGATAGGATCATACAACTTGTATGCTTTTGTATCTTCAAAATAGCCGACAAAAATATATTTTTGTCCCTTCTTGTCTAGCTTCATTCTCAACTCATCTGGAACATCAGCATATGCAACACAACCAAAAAATTTTAAATGTGAAACACTATGATTCATAACTGTCCATGCTTCTTGGGGAACTTTGTTCTTCACACTCTTTGTCTGACACCGGTACATAATGTAAACGGCAGTTGCGACTTCTTCACCCCAATATTCATTTGGAAAATGCTTGGCTGCCAAGATGTTGTGCGCCATCTCCATGATGGTTCTATTCTTTCTTTCGACAATACCATTCTGTTGAGGTGTATACTGTGCAATGAATTGCTTCTGTATGCCATGGGTCTTGCAAAAATTTAGAAATTCATTTGAAACATATTCACCTCCTCTGTCGGTCCTTAAGATCTTGATGCGTTGACCACTCTGGTTCTCCACGAGTGCCTTGAACTGTTGAAAATAACTAAATGCATCAGATTTATGTTTCAAGAAATATACACATGTCTTTCTTGAGTAGTCATCAATAAAAGTTAGAAAATATTTGCAGCCACCAATGGATGATGTGTGCATTGGACCACAAATATCAGAGTGCACAATTTCAAGTGGCGTGCGTGCTCTATAGGAATTTTCGGCTGGAAAAGTCTCTCTGTGCCGCTTGCAAAAAATGCATCCTTTACAAATCCTTTCTGGTCTGTCAATCAATGGTAATCCTTTTACCATATTCTTTGTGTGCAATAGGATCAACCCACCAAAATTTAGATGTCCAAATATGAAATGCCATAACCAGGATTCATCCTAAACTTCTGTATGAAATGCAGCTTGCAAATTAGCACTGCCATTTTCTCTCTTGTTAAGGAGCTCGAGTGTTTCTTCACTTTCTGCCTTGAATGTAGCTCCTATGTTTGCCTTCCCTTTCATGTTGGGAACTATCCTCAATGGAAACAAGCGATTGCTTGTCATTGGCACTTTTGCTATCAGTTGGTCGCTTGGACACTTATCTTTGATCACACAATGATCATCTTCCATGTAGACTTTGTAGCCTTTTTGTATCAACTATCCAATGCTTAACAAATTATGTTTCAGACCTTCGACATGATAGACATCAGGGATATACTTACTCTCCCCCTGTTTGGTTAGAAAATCAACAGTGCCTTTTCCTAAAACAGTAACTTGGACATTTTTCCAAGTGTAACATCAGTTTTAACTGAATTGTCTAAACTGGAAAACAAATTTAAATTACTAGTCATGTGGTTGCTACATCTTGGATCTAAGTACCATATGTCATGTGGAATTTCTTGAATAGCATTGCATTCAAGTGGAGATGCCGATTCCATTAACATTACGCTTGTCGAAGTGCTGGTGCTGGTCAAATGACTTAAGATTTGCTTTCCTTGGTCATATTGTTTCTTCCTACATTCATATGCATAATGACCAAATTTCTTACAATAATGACATTAATTTTTTATTTATCAAACCTATGGCCACTTGGATGACTTGGTTTCTTATTATCTCCTCTACGACTGACATTTACAGGACTTCTGCCTCGTCCTCCTCTTGAAGAACTTCTTCCTCTACCTCTGAAGTGGTTTCTCCCCCTACCTATACCACGAATTATGGATTACTGTGCTGCAAATGCACCTTCCAATGATTTCTATGTTCTACTAAGTCTGTGTTCATGATTGATGAGTGAAGCTTGCAACTCATCAATGGTACGTGTCTGTATGTTCTTCTAAGATCACAACCAAATTCTCAAATATTGGGGGAAGCCTTCTGAGAATTTTTTCAACAACCCTTCGGTCTTCTATGGATTCTCCATGAGATTTCAGTTGGTTTATCAACCCAAAAACTCTGGTGTAGAATGTGTCTACATTCTCTGAATCTTTCATGGACAGAGATTCAAAATCTATTCTCAGAATCTGCAGCTTGGATGTCCTCACCTTATCCAAACCTTGATAGGTAGTCTCCAATGTATCCCATTCCTTCTTAGCACCAGTTTTTGCTTCTACTCTTGGGAGTATGCTCTCATGCATAGCTTGATGTATGTAAAAAAGAGCTTTTCCATCTTTCTTCCTCTATTTCCTCAATACATATTTTTAAGCTCGTGTGAGATTGTTATATGCTGTCATGTCTGCTGGTTCTACATATCCATGATGGACTATCTCCTAGACATCTTGACCTATGAATAAAGCCTTCATTGTTAAAGACCAATATTCATAATTCTTTCCTGTAAAGATTGGAGTTTGCAATGAACCAAAAGTGGAAGCCATTTTTAATTTTTTTAATTAACTTTCCTTAGAAAATTAATTTTCCACCTTTCAAGACAAATTTTTTTTCATAAACCTTTCTCTAATATAAACCTTGCTCTGATATAAAGGCTCTCTCTAATACCAGTTAGCCAAAACCAAGCTGACTAAACTTGAGTTTACCGCTCAATCAATATTAAAAATTTAATTTTTACTTTTTCACGCTGACCTCTTTTTCTTTCCACTTGTCGGGTGAATGTTAGATTTTATCATTCAAGCTAGCATTCTGATCTTAGGATCTTTAACTGAGAGAATAACATGCAAAGAAATAAAACACAAGCATAACATAAGAGACAGGAGACAGAAATAATTTTCCTTAGGGAAACCATAAAGGATAAAACCCCGCAACTTCCTTAGAGATAGAATCAACACCAAAATAGAAAATCCCCAAAATAGTAAGTGATCTCCCGACAACAGCAGTCTCTCTCTCTCACACTGAGAGAGCTTCTCCTCTCTCACTCATGTGCCCCAATGAGTGAGTGAGTGTGTATGAGTATATTAAATAGAGAGGCTCTCACTCTCTATTTATATTCTTTTGTTCACTTGGAACCCACTCCAACATGTCGTCCTCACTTAACAATTACTTACTAGAGCTGACATCTCTAGGAGTGTCTAATAACCCTAGTGCCCCACCACTTGTGGGGAATTTGCCTCCTCTGACCAATAGGAGGGTAACAAAATGGTGGGGCCTATTTCCCTGACCTACAATGACTCACCTAGGGTCGACTTCACTAGGATAGACTAATAACTCAAGGGCCCCACAACTGTGGGGACTTTAACCCTTGACCAATAGGAGGGTTACCCATAATGACTTGACATGACTTTCTCATTATAGAAATTTCCCGGAATAAACATCGGGGTATGACATGACTGAAATACATTACAATACATCTCGGAATAAACATCGGGTTACAATACATAAGAAATATGGATGAATACATTCCAAAGTTACAAATACATCAACACTCCCTCTTAACCAGGAAGGTATTCTCTCGACACAATATATCAGCACAATTATTCTTCATTGTATCATCTGGATAATCATCAAGTCATCTTCGTCTTCAAGTCATCTTTATCTTTAAGTCATCTCTATTTTCAAGTCATCTTCATCTTCGGATCTGAATCATCACTCGATTTGGATCATCACCGGACGTTATCACTTGATCTGGATCATCACTGGGGATCATCATTGGATCTGGATCATCACTCGATCTAGATCATTTCTGCTGGATCATCATCACTGGATCTGGATCATCATCACTCGATCTGGATCATCACTGGGCATCATCACAGGTGCTATCTCTTGATTCTTCTTGTCATAGGAACCTCTACAAATCCAATCCTTTTTCATACTAGATGTATCATCTCAGAGCTAGTCCTTTTTCATACTAGATGAGGCATCACAGACCTGGTCGTTTTTCATACCAAATGAGGTAGCTACTCAGAGCTAGTCCTTTTTCATACTAGATGAGCCTTCCCAGAGCTAGTCCTTTTTCATACTAGGTAGGGCATCACAGAGCTGGTCCTTTTTCATACCAGATGTGGCATCTACTCAGATCTAGTCCTTTTTCATACTAGATGAGCCTTCCTAGAGCTAGTACTTTTTCATACTAGGTAGGGCATCACAGAGATGGTCATTTTTCATACTAGATGAGGCATCACATAGATGGTCATTTTTCATACCAGATGTGGCAGCTACTCAGAGCTAGTCCTTTTTCATACTAGATGAGCCTTCCCAGAGCTAGTCCTTTTTCATACTAGGTAAGGCATCACAGAGCTGGTCCTTTTGCATACCAGATGAGGCATCACAGAGCTGGTCCTTTTTCATACCAGATGTGGCAGCTACTCAGAGCTAGTCTTTTTTCATACTAGATGAGCCTCCACATAGCCAACCCTTTTTCATGTTAGATGTGCCATCTACATAGAGCTAGTCGTTTTTCATACTAGATGTGTCTTCATAGAGCTAGGAATTTTTCATGTTGGATGTGGCATCCACATATACTTGACAATGGAAGGAACCAATCCTCTCGCCATGTCACAGCTCTTACATCCAACCATGGAAGGAACCAATCCTCTCACCATGTTGGAATGGCACAACACTTACATCTGACCATAGAAGGAACCAATCCTCTCAACATGTCGGAAGGGCACACAAAATCATCACTTCCCTTTGGAGGGAACCTTGATCTGGAGAACACCAAGCTTCTCCTTGAAGTACTCAAACTTCACTCTCACCATTTCTAGCATAGAATCACATCAATGCTGATTACATCCAAGGATAACCTGCGAGCTTCGCCAGGACCAATTACATTCGAGGAAAACCTATAGGACTGTTTACGTCTGAACAACCTACGAGTTTTGCCAGGATTTATGCTCAAACAACCTGTCTCACCAGCTATGCTAAAACTCCCTCTTTCGAGAGATCTCGATCTGTATCACAAACTAGAGCTTCACTGCTCCTCTCTGTATCATACCAAAATGCAAGTCAGATCAATCAAATCAAATAGTAGTTTTCAAAAGAAACATACTACCTCCCAAATCACAAGTGGCAACATATTTTTCCTTGGCTGTACTTAGCACCATGCAGAAATCCATCTTTTCAAACCAAGAGATCACACCTAATCTCATACTGAAGTAGCACCTCAAAGTGCTCTTCCTATCAATGCCACTGCCTGCCCAATACGAATCCACATAGCCCTCTAGGTTAATCTTCTGATTCGTATCATACTTGAGCCCATACTCAACTGTACCCTTCAGGTACCTCAATGCATGCTTTACAACCATCAAGTGAACATGTCTCAATGTGTTCACAGCAAAGCAAATATTTGGTCTCGTATTTGTCACGTACATCAAGAAATAAATCATCTGACAATACATCATGGCATCAACTGACTCTGATGAAGCAACACTCAATAGCTTCAGGTTCGATGCCATAGGTGTGGTCATGGCCTTTCATTGATCATCCTAAACCTCTTCAGGATCTTTACTGCATACTTCCCTTGTCCACACCTCCATGCCTAGAACGTAGTGCATCGACACATAACATGAGAATTACTGGTCTTCCGCCTTCAACCTTGAAGCAGAGGTTGGAATCCATTTTACTCTCAGTAAAGCCTAGAGTCAACAATAATCTATCCATCCTATCGTACCGTGTCAAACCTCAGGATCTTCTGCAGTCACTCCCTCTGAAGCATCATGCTCCCTCTGTGTTTCGTACTCTATGCACTAAAACATTCTGTACTAGAGTGACAAGTAGCTTCCTATGCTATGAATCTTCTATGTATCCATTTAGGATCACTGGATACCAAGATCCTCTATCTTGAACCTTCTCAAAAGTTCCTCTTGCACCCATATGTGAGCTTGTCATCCTTTATCCACCTTGTAACAAAGGTTCAAATCTTCATCAAGCTCCTCATGTATGTGTTATCCCATGGGTGTTTTTTGAGATTGTGCACTAATCCAATATGTCAGCAAATAGGTTTCATTCTAGATAAGTAGCAATGGAGAGTTGTATAGAACCGTGAGCTACTTACCCATCACATGCATATTAGAAGTATACTGTCATTAATGCAAACATCCTATCATGCATAATACATCAATTGAATATAAACAAATGTATAACAAAGCAATATCATGAAATGACAATTGAATACTTATCTTTATTTGTTTTGAGGGTAGACTCCTTCTTGAGCCTTCAGCTTCATTGTCTTCTTCATTCATAATATCATTGTTTCTTATCCAAATGCTAAGGTGGAGAATAGATTCTTCAAGAGTTGAGTTCTTCATATTCCTCATTACTTGAGGGATCTTCTTTGGATAGCGAGATCTTGATCTTCAATTGCTCCCGTCTTATCTTCTCTTCTTACAAGTCGAGCTTCTTCTTCTTCCCAGAGTTTACTGAAAGTAATCACTTCCTTCTGGCACACATTCCTTGAATGAATGAATCCCATGATCCTAGGAGGTCATTCAAGGTGGCCATCACCACTTTTGCATTCTTCACTTCTTCTTTTACCGCTTCAAGTTGTTCTTTGATTTAAGAGACCCTTATGACTGCATGGTCTCTGCATTCTGGATCTTCACATTCTCCAACTGGTTTCTTAAGGTCATCTTCTGATGTATGTTCTTCCCTTCAAATAGCATGGTCAAGGAATCAAACATCTTCGGTGTCTTTAAGGAAGGAACTTGTAGTACAAGTTGATTCGTGATTGAATCAGCAATGATCTTCTTAGCCTTGACTAAGTTCTTCTTGTGTAAGGCTTCTAGCCTCATCTCCCTCTGGAACTGGAACCTCTCTACTCATGTAGGTGTCCAATTCATTTTTTTCAGAGAGATCAAATACTTCCATGCTTGAAATTTGTCAACTTCACCAAGGTTATCATCGAGCTGATGTGATATATCACTTTCAAATGAGAACCTCAAATGGAAATAACAAAATATTAGATCTTACCGATTTGAGGTGTTCGTCCTTATTCCGGAGCTGGCTGATCTATGGTTTGTCACATAAACCCTAATTTTAAAAATTGGAATCTTTTATATATGATTGGATATATAGATAGATATCTTCAAATGGAGCTGTCCAATGTACTCCTTTTCTAAAAACAGTGGAGGGAAGCTCCCAGAACAAGAAGCCCTAGTTTTCCAATTTCTTCTACGAAAATGCTTGTCACTGCTTCTATGATATCTATGAAATTACTGCTCCTTTGTATTTGAAATTTCATAGTGTAGTAACCTCGCATGTCCCCGATCCAACACCATAGGTTTCATTAGAATTGGTTTAACCAATTGGGATTTATGATCATTTCCCCATGGTGACCTGTTACAGGATTGTTCGGAACAACGAAGTTGTATGGCATGCCACGTGTCACTGGTTCATCTTCATAGTCTGATATTCAGACCACCAAAATAACAGTTCGTGCCCTTTCTAGAAAATCTTTAGGAATTCCATTTGGACCTCTGTAGCCCAAGATATTGCAATTCTCCCCAGGTGTCATGTTTAGAGATGAATTGTGGAAGAGGCTGGAACCCTAACTTGGAGGGATCATATCTCCCAGAATATAGTGAATCTGAGTCTAATTTTTGGAAAAGTGTACATCAGGATTTTGTCTTCAGCTCCTACAATTTTTAGCTCATGATCCTTCGCCAATTTCGGAATATAACGAATGTACCAAAAATTAGCAGTTTTAGTATTTAGGGTTTTTCTAGCTCGGGGTCAAACTAGGGTTTGACTTTCCCAAAGTTTCACCCAACCAAATTTATTGATCCAAGTCTCTAAAATTCGATTTTTATGAGGAGAACAATACAGGCCTGAGCTCACTGAAAAATTCCACTTCTGTAGAAAGCCCTAATTTTCGCATCAAAAACTAAAAATGCTCAGAATCAAATTCCGCTTCGATAGAAAGATGCGCCCTTTAATGCAGAGTCATCCTATCATAATTTTGCTGATGGATTGTGGATAGAGACCCAAAAGTTAAGAAATCATAGATTTTTTAGCTGCCCAATGTCTTCTTCTCAGGTTAGCTCTAATGCCATGTTAGATTTTATCATTCAAGCTAGCATTATGATCTTAAGATCTTTAACTGAGAGAATAACATGCACAACAATAAAACAAAAGCACAACACAAGAGACAAGAGACACAAAAAATTTTCCTTGGGGAAACCATAAAGGAGAAAACCGTGAAACTTCCTCAGAGATAGAATCAGCACCAAAATAGAAAATCCCCAAAACAGTAAGTGATCTCCTGACATCAGCAGTCTCTCTCTCTCTCACTGAGAGAGATTCTCCTCTCTCACTCATGCGCCCCAATGAGTGAGTGTTTGTGTGTATGAGTATATTAAATAGAGAGGCTCTCACTCACTATTTATATTCTTCCATTCACTTGGAACCCACTCCAACATGTCGACCTCACTTAACAATTACTTACTAAAGCCAACATCTCTAGGAGTGTCTAATAACCCTAGTGCCCCACCACTTGTGGGGACTTTGCCTCCTCTGACCAATGGGAGGGTAACACAATGGTGGGGACTATTGCCCTGACTTACAATGACCCACCTAGGGTCGAATTCACTAGGATATTCTAATAACACAAGGGCCCCACAACTGTGGGGACTTTAAACCTTGACCAATAGGAGGGTTACCCACAATGACTTGATGAATTTATCATTATAGAAACTTCCTGGAATAAAACATCAGGGTATGAAATGACTCAAATACATTAAAATACATCCCAGAGTAAACATCGGGTTACAATACATAAGAAATACAGATGAATACATTCTGAAGTTACAAATACATCAACAGTGAAACTGGTCTATCTCCCGACTAGACAAGTCTATCAACTTTGGTCGGCCTTTAGACTCGACTAATTTACTTCGACTTACTTATCAGTTCTACTGACTGATTTTACCTCGACCACTTGTCACTTTGAATTCGGGTGACTTTGACCTCTAAGTCGACTCACCTCTTTGACCTCTCAAGTCGGCTAACCTCTTCAACCTGTCAAGTTGGCTAACTTCTTCAACCTCTCAAGTTGGTTGACTCAACTGACCTTGTCGGTTCACTTTGGTCAAAATCTACATAGTATTTTTCTATCTACAGAGTATTTTTCTTAGTCTAAGAGACTTAATAAATTACAAATTCTTTTCACCTATGAGTAAGATGAAGTAAAATGGACACATTAACAAATCCAAATAACTTATAAAACACATATGCCCAAATATGTAAGAAGACTTGAGTCGACCAATGTGCCGTAGAACTTGGAACTTTCAAGCGGTGAGAAATTTATGGGTTCTTTGATCTTTCACTTAACTGGTAAATGTAAACAACATTTACACAAGTAAATATGGAGATATTGTGCAGCCAAATAAACATGCATTCAACCATAAAATATTTCATATATATAACTATGTAGAAATAACAACGATATTACAAACTTGTCTATCTAGACTTGTCAGTCCTGATCCTTTTACAGAGCTTCGGCTCTTTGACTGAATCACATACACAGAAGCTTCAGCTTCAACTTCACTCTGTGCTCATATTTTTCCCTTTCTCACCCGGAGTTCTCTCTACTGTCTAGTGAGTTGTGTCTAACTTGATTTACAATTTTCTTCTTCTATTTATAGGCAACTTGAAAATTGCTTCTACATGAGTTGACTGACTCTCCATTAAAGACTGTAATAACTATATACCTAACAAATTAGCTTTAGAAATAAATTCGACTAGATTACATTACCGAATCGTGGACTCTTCCCTCCTGTCAGACTAACTGACAAGATCTTGAATTATACAGACTCTGACAGAGTTGACTGAGAGCCAGATACGAATCTGCGAGTGATTAATATTTCCAACACATTAGCAGTTACAGCGTGTTGCTGGATAAACTTGGTAGTAAAATGGAAGGTTGTGGCTTGGTCGTCCATGGCGTGCACCCAGTTCATGATTCTCTGGCGATGGGCATCCTTGTTGTACACTAGGATGCCATTGGGATCCTTGGCCAAACCGTCCCAAAACTCCCCAACTTTGAATTTGGGGTTGGTGTTTTTCACATAATCACCCAATATGCTCATGGAATAGCCCAATGTGAAGTCGAATTAATAGCCAAAACCAAGCCAACTAAACTTGAGTCTAGGGCTTAGTCAATATTAAATTTTAATTTTCACTTTTCACACCGACCACTTTTTCTTTTTACTTGTCGGTGAAACTTGTCTATCTCCCGACTAGACAAGTTTATAAATTTTAGTTGGTATTTCACTCAACTAAATTTAATTTGAATTACTTGTCAGTTCTACCGACTGATTTTACCTCGACCACTTGTCACTTCGACCAAGTCGACTGACGTCTTCTCTTCGACCAAGTCGGCTTCCTCGACCAAGTCGGTTGCTTCAACCAAGTCGGTTGACTTCTTCTCTTCGAACAAGTCAGCTCACTTCTTATATTCGACCAAGTCGGCTCACTTCAGTCGGCTGACTCAACCGACCTCTCAAGTCGACTCACACAACCGACCACGCAAGTCGGTTCACTTTAGTCGAAATTTACAGCGTATGTTTCTTAGTCTAAAGACTTAAGAAATTACAAATGCTTTTCACTTGTGAGTAAGATAGAGTAAAAATGGACACATTAACAAATCCAAATATCTTATAAAAAACATATGCCCAAATATGTAGGAATACTTGAGTCAACCAATGTGCCGTAAAACCTGGAACTTTCACACAGTGAGATTTTTATGGGTTCTTGTTCTTTCACTTAACAGTAATTGTAAAAGACATTTATAGAAGTAAATATGTAAATATGCGTGGCCAAATAATCATGCATTCAACCATAAACTATTTCATATATTTAAATATGGGAAATAACAAAGTATTACAAACTTGTCAGTTATAAACTGGTCGGTCCAGACTTGTCGGTCTACAGAGCTTCATCTCTTCGACTAAATCACATGCATAGAAGCTTGAGCTTTGAATTCTCTTTCTCACCTTGAGTTCCTCTGTCTCTCTATTGTGTCTCTTATGTCTGTGTAATCTGATTTACAATTTGCTTATTCTATTTATAGGCAACCTGAAAATTGCTTCTACATGGGATGACTGACTCACCATTAAAGACTGTAATAACTATCTACCTAACAACTTATCTTCAGAAATAAATTCGACTGGTTTACATTGCCGAATCATGTACTCTTCCCTCTTGTCAGACTGACAGACAAGATCTTGACTTGTACAGACTCTGACAGAGTTGATTGAGATTCAGGTACATATCTACGAGTAATTGCATTTTTCAAACACTCCCCCTTAGTTATAAGCAAATGGGGACTTTTAAAAACAAAATTTACAAAATGTTTCAGAGCTTAGACATGCTCTATTTATGACAGAGTTCACGGTGGAGAAATTCTCATTCCAAGATAACTACGTAGATACTGTAATGTGTCCTTTGCTAATGGTTTTGTAAAGATGTCTGCAAGTTGGTCTTTAGACCTGCAAAATTCGAAACAAATTTCCTTGTCGTTCACCAACTCTCTTATAAAATGAAACCTTATGTCGATGTGCTTTGTTCTCTTGTGAAACACATGATTCTTTGATAATTCTATGGCTGAATTGTTGTCACAGAATATTGTTGTCGGTTCTTGATGGTTCTGTTACAAGTTTTTTAATACTCTCCTCATCCAGACAGCTTGACATGCAGCACTTGTTGCTGCAACATACTCTGCTTTAGCTGAAGATAGAGTTACTATGGGTTGTTTCTTTGAAGCCCATGAAACAACACCTATATGAAAATCAAATGTGTACCCAGATGTGCTTTTCCTGTCATCTATGCTACCTCCATTGTCACTGTCAGTGTAACCAATGAGTTTAAAATTTTCTAAGGTTGAATACATAATACCAAGGTCTTTTGTGCCACTTACATACCTCAGAATTATTTTACCTGCTTGCCAATGTGAGTCTTTTGGTGACTTCATGAACCTTGAGATCAGACTTACTCCATACATAATGTCTGGTCTTGTTTTTTTCAAATACATAAGGCTTCCAATAATCCTTTTTAACATCATAGGATCTACAGTGGATCCTTCATCATCCTTGCTCAATTTTAAACCTGTTATCGTTAGTGTTGGGGATGTCTTGCAATTATACATGTTAAATATTTTTAAAAATTCACTTGCATACTTAGACTGTGATATAAAGATACCACTTTCAGACTGTTGAACTTCAATGCCCAGAAAAAACTTCATAAGCCCTAGATCAGTCATTTCAAATTCACTTTCCATGTCTGTTTTAAAATTTGCTATGCCATAATCACCAGTAAATATTAAATCATCTACATACAAGGAGACAATTAACATCTTACCTTGCTCATCGAATTTGGTCTACAAAGTCGGTTCACTTTCACTTCTGTTGAATCCATTTTCAATGAGATAGGAATCAATCCGATTGTACCAAGCTCTAGGAGCTTGCTTCAAACCATATAATGCCTTTTTCATCCTGTACACTTTATTTTCTTGACCTGGAAATTCATACCCTTGTGGCTGTTCCACATATACTTCCTCTTCTATATAGCCATTTAAGAATGTCGACTTGACATCCATTTGATGAACATGCCATTTGCTTTGTGCAGCAATGGCCAAAACTGTTCTAACTGTATCCATGTGTGCAACAGGTGCAAACATTTCATTGAAGTTGATGCTGTGTTGCTGAGTGAACCCTCTTGCTACCATTCTTTCCTTATGCTTTTGCACATTCCTGTCAGCATGTTTCTTTCTCTTCTAAATCCATTTGACACTTATTAAATATTTGTCTTTTGGTACATCAACCAGTTCCCATGTCTAGTTTTTCTCAATGCATTCTATTTCTTCATCCATGGCTTATGCCCATACTTCTTCTTCAACAGCTTCTTCAAATGTTAGTGGATCATATATAGGTGCAAATAATGCAAAGAGAGAGAATGAATTAGGTGTACCAGCTCCATATATCTCCTGCAAACTTCTTGTCTTCACCGGTTCTATCGATGTCGACCTCGACAAAATGCTTGATGGAGTCTGCTGTACTCTTGGTGTGCTTGTCGGTGTAGCTTGAGATGCTACTTGTGTTGATGGTCCTTGTGTTGAACCATGTCTTGGTGTCATGGGAGTCGATGGTGCTCCGACTCGTTGAGTTACATGTGGTATTTGAACCACTTCCTATTCCATATCATCATTGTCGACGTTCGACACAATCTTGACATTTATGTTGACGGTTCCATCCCATGATTCATTCTCGACAAATTGAACATCCCGACTGATTATCACTTTCCTTTTGACAGGGTCGTACAACTTGTATGCTTTTGTTTCTTCTGAATAGCCGACAAAAATACATTTCTGTCCCTTCTTGTCTAGCTTCCTTCTCAGCTCGTCTGGAACATGAGCGTATGCAACACAACCAAAAACTTTTAAATGTGAAACGCTATGATTCATACCTATCCATGCTTCTTGTGGAACTTTGTTCTTCACACTCTTTGTCGGACACTGGTTCATAATGTATACGATAGTTGCGATTGCTTCAACCCAATACTCATTTGGCAAATACTTGGCTGCCAACATGCTGCATGCCAGCTCCATGATGGTTTTGTTATTTCTTTCGGCAATACCATTCTGCTGAGGTGTATACCATGCTGTGAATTACTTCTGTATGCCATGGGTCACTACTACATTTCAACCAAAAATCCGACGGCCGTATTGTGGGATTTTCGACACTTCCTTGTCGCATGTACGACACTATGATTTTTTTTAAGCGTCGGTGGATTTTCGTCGGTTATCCGACATCTTTCCAATCCGTCGGTTAAGTGACAGCTCAGTTTACCATCGGTTAAATGTAAATCGTCGGTTATCCAACATCTAAGTCATTAAATTCTAAACATTTGCACCTACAGGCCGTCACTTAACCGACGCATTATGAAAAATGAAACGTCGGTTAAGCGAAGGTATGGAAATTTTTTAAAAAGAATTTACACCTACAGGCCGTCACTTGACTGACGGCTATAATTTTTTTTTAAAAACATTTACACCTACAGGTTGTCGCTTCATCGACAGCTATAAGTGTTTTTTAAAAACATTTACACCTACAGGTCGTCGCTTAACCGACGGATATAAGTGTTTTTTAAAAAAAAATTACCTACAGGCCGTCGCTTAACCGATGGCTATAAGTGTTTTTTAAAAAAAATCACCTATAGGCCATCGCTTAACTGACGACTATAAGTGTTTTAAAAAGAAAATCACCTACAGGCCGTCGCTTAACCGACGGCTATAAGTGTTTTTAAAAAAAAAATACACATGCCAGATTACTGGAGACACACCTTGATGTTTGTATAGATTGTGAAATTATGCTGTGCTGAGAATATCAGGATGTACATTATACTCCCTTGCAAATACAAATGGAACGATTCCTTGAGGTAGTGCAACCTGCACCAAAAGAAAAGATTGAAAAACAGAACTGTTAGTAAAAATTCATACGTAATTTCAATGCTTCACGTAATTTCAATGCTTCACTCCTTTTAATTTTCAATGGAGAAAGCTATTTAGAATAATTATAAATCCTGAAACAACCATCAAAATCACACAAATTGCCTCTGCATCAGCAGTACGTAGGTTGTTATTTGATGCTACATTGAAATAAGGCTTCAAAGTCTTGAAAGAATTACATGCATTACAGACTACAAGTTTGAGGATTTGATAGAGCCAACATTATAGCACCTCAAAACAAAGGGAACAACTCCCGTGACACAAGAAATGAATTCTCTGATCATTCTAGCAGACATCTGTCCTCCTAACCGTCTCTAAGGTATTGAATAGGAATTCCATGAAACAAGTGGAAGTTAACAACCAAGTCCTTTCAAACTTAGGTTCCCTGGGAGTAGCCCTGTTCTTAATTATCCAAATAGACCTTAGGAGGAACCTAGACAATGAACAGTGGAACAACTTGTTTGCACCAAAAACTTTAAAAGGATATATCCCATCCCACGCAAGAATGAAGCTAGAAACTTAATAATCAATCAGAAAATACTAGGGCCCATACATACACCAGTGGTAGGGCCGTTCATGATAAAACACAACTACCCACTTGTCCTATGAGACATTTAATTTTAATTCACCTGACAGATGTTGGCATCTCCAATAATGTTGATGGCTGAAACACCTTTTAAATGGACTGAATGTACATATTCTTTACTTTCAATACCCTCTATAGAGGGATACATTCTCAACAATGGAGATCATAGGATACAATCTCATGGATATGAATACACAAATTTAGCAATTTCTATACAGCCTCATGAATGTGATTACACAAATTTAGTAAGTTCAACACAACCACATATATAGAACACTTTATCACATCAAACAATATATACACATCAATGATTCACCCATATTCTCTTTCTCTGTATACGTATTTCAGATAAGCAAATCAAATGCTTAGGTCATAAGCCACAGTGACCATCTTCAATTATGTGATGGGAAAATCACAGCCGAGGGCTGCATCAATAGGAAGTAGGATGAGGGTGCCATAGTGGAAGCTTTTTCTTGTCATTATGATCGCGTTCCATAGGAATAATTTTGTTGATCCTTTTCAATGCCAAGATTAAACTAATTGTAAAACACCAACCCCTGAAAGCAGTTTCTCAATTGCTGCATTTTTTTCATCAATGTTCTCAAATTTGATCCTCCTACCATGACCTACAACAAATATATTCGATGCATTGTATAAATTTTACTACCAAGAACAAATAAATATTGCTTTGATCCACAGATATTAGTGGCAACTCTGGTAGGACTTCATATGAACTGTATGAAAAAATTCAAACCTGGAAAAATCCAGAGAAAGTCCATTGGAAGAAAAGCACGGATGTTCTCCAGTTGTTTTTCCACTGCATGAGTTAGTTGTATTGAGTTTTAACACATTGCCAAGATGTAAATTTCATTTATCTCACAGCTATTCACATAGAGGGTCAACTGGGTAGTTGTTTTGCAAAATAAGTAAGCTGACAAGTTACTAGCACAAAAGGAACTAGAAGAAGTAAGAATATATGTATTCTACCTGAATACCAGTTATACTTCTCAAAATAGTTCAATTCACCATTATGTGATGCTGCAAGATGATGCCCTGTGAATAGGGCATTGAGTGGCTTATAAAAGAGAGAGACAGATCCCTGAAAAAGTTTACATATACATGATATCCCATGGGAATAAATTTTTGATATACATTATATCCATTGAGATATTTTCAGATCTATTTTGCTAAAATCTATTTGAAAGAATACAACATAATGGAGATAGTAATGTCTGGGAGAGTTGCAAATGGACATTGGAAGGGCTCTTCCTCAGAACAAAGGATCGCCAATTTTTTGCAAATCAGGGGAAGTAAAGGAGTAGGAAGAAATCAGAGATACACATTCTTCTCTGAGGATTGAGAAGCCAGGACCAGAGGATTCACCACTCAGCTGTATGGCCAATTCTTCTCCTATCTTGTTTTGCTCCTTCTGTAAACTCTTCTCTCCTTGTTTCACACCCATATGTTTTTAATACCAGGATTTTAATAGACTCAGGTCTAGGAATGGTGGACTATGGTAACTCTCCCACTTCCATTTATTGTGATTTTAATTTTTGAGATACTTTGGCCCAAGAATGGTGGAGGACCATGGTAACACTGCCCACTGCCATTTCCCGTGGTTTTGAGATATTTTGGATCGTTGGGACTCTGGGAGTTTATTGTACTCAGAGTTTTAGATTTTGTTGCTCCGTTGTAATAAGCTTCAGGCATCTTCATGCTTCTTTTGCAATTTCTATTATAAAATATACATTGGATGTGATTTAATGTCTTTGACTCATCTTATATGCCGAGGATTACTTTCTTTCTAATTTGAATTCATGAGAATTAGTATCTTTTATGACTCTCAGAAGATGTTGATTCACTCAGGTCTTCTTTTTGTCTTCTATATTCACCAAACAAATCTCTATGTCACAAAGAGTGGGAGAAAGTGCCCACTGAAATGGTTGATTGATTTCCTACAATTTTGTGTGTGCTGATTTTCTGACCAAACTCTTTCCAATCTGCTTTATACCTCTCTAAATTTGGCAAAATTATTCAGGATAAACCTGAAGATATGAGGACAATGCTGAGCTGACAGTGGACAGTGCCTTCTAAAGATGATCAGGTTGACTCCCTTTGGTCCAAGAGCTAGCTTGGGACCTAGAGTGGACTGTGGCTGTCTTGGCATCGTTCCTTTCCCAAAGGGAACATATAAGGGGACAACAATCACCAATGGGGGTTCTTTGAACTCTCTATTCAACCAACATCTTGATATCCATGGGTAAGCTCTTCTCAAACAAACTTCAATATTTGGTTAGCCGTCAACGCAACTTGTGTGGAAACTCCAATGAAACGCGAATTTGCATTTCAGAATTGTGAAATACCATCTGAAATGTTTCCTGGAATTTGAAAGGCAGTTGGTATGCATTTCAGAGTATTCTAAAGTTTTAGGGCTTGAATCGAGGCCCTCCAAGGCATTTCTTGCAACTTAGGGTGCAACAAAGTAGGAGACCCTAAGCAAAATGATTGCCAAGGATAATGATATATAAAATTAGTCTTGAACTTTAAGATGTTTTTTGAACATGGTCATAGTAGCTAAGAACAAAACTAATACAATTGATCACCCACCATTCTTTAGTCTCTTTTGATGTCAGTGTCTGATACATGCCCTTCAATATAGTTAAGTACAGATGTCAATCGACCACATAATCAAATGTTGGCTTAAATTTAAACCCTTTTGTGCCAATACTATGTAGTCTATCTTTTCTCCTAGAGAGACTGACATATGACATAATTGAGCTGGCAGTCAACTCAGACTTGGAAAGACAGTACCAAGCTAAATACCCTTTACATCATTGGAAACCTTACCAGTTTGATCTAAAAGATGCGGATCACTACTTCCATTAACCCCCTTAAGCCACATTTTGGCTCAAGCCTCCTTAGCCACCCACCATCAATCTCAATACTTGTTTCTGCTACCATGTTGAAAATTGGACGCGCTAGGAGTTAAACCCAGGGCCCACATCTACTAACAACAAGCCACTTGGATTTTTCATGACCTTACGAATTTGGTATCTAGGTGGATTTCTATAGCCTATCATAGGTATTCCCTTTAAGCCACACTATGAATCAGGCCTCCTAGCCATTGCCAGTTAACCTCAATACCTGGTTTTGCTGCCATGTTGAAAATTGGATATGCTAGCAATTGATTCCCGAACCTATCCCTGATTGGTAGGCTGTTCATCAAAAACAATGAAATGCAATGGCCAAACATATGTGAATAAACACTTCAATGACATAGGCAACTTCCAAGTTACTTTTGTTTTTGCAAAGTGAAAATGATTTCACACTAATGTCAAGACAACTATTTCCAGCCCAAGCAAATTGTATTGTAACAACAACAATGGTACCTTTTAGTCAAGAAATGATGGTGTCCATATGCTTATATTTTTGACAAAGAGATTAAAACTACCTGTAATAGGAACTTTTAAACAAAAATGATCTGTTTACCTCGTAGCATCCTAATGACGGGTACGGGGTACCTTTAACAACCAAGAATGATCGAACATCTCCACTGCACACAAAATAAAGCCAACTGTCAATACTGTAAAACAATGTTAATCAATTGAAATTGCATGCCCCCTTACAAAATGTATGGATGAAGCCCCTCCAACCAAAACCAAAATGGCACTGTTCAAATGTCATGCTGCAAACACAATTCAAATGACTTGGTTATTTTTAGTGGATTCCATTGCTTAAAGTAAATTATGAGCTTTTGTACCAAAGAGCTTTCTTAGTAAGGGAACAATGAAATAAATACAAGACGATGCTTCTCCTTTAGAGGATTGGTAAGAGCCTCGAATTGAACCTCACAAAGGGGTAAAGATAATGAACACATAAGGGGCATCAAACAGGGCATGGGAGAAACAATTACCTAACACTCATTAGGTCTTAACATTGTGATCCACATCTAATTAATAAAAGGACACAAATAGACCAAATCAATGCTTAATTCTTTAGGTAATATTATCAAATAGGATGATAGATTGTCAAGTAAAAGAATTGTAAACAACCATTAGTGACCAATCTGATATCGAAACTCCTAACTCTAAAGAAAACCCTTCACACTTGGAAATGGATCCACTTTAAGGGACACCCACTGCATCCGTCAACAATTAAACCAGCACAAACACCTATTAGCACTTGGTGTAAAATAACTAATCCATATATTCTTCTAAAGATACAGAAAACACAGCATTAAACCTTTTGGTTTAACCAACTAGATCACGCTCTATTGACATAAAGCCAAAAGTCTGGGCTGCATACACATTTCAATAGTTAAGATCAGCTATGCAGCATGGCATGTACCTTTCTAAGAGATGTTGTTAAGGAAAATTAACACGACTAATGCCCATTTTACATGGATCATAGGTTTTAAATTTTAATAAACCAAAATAAGATAGTTTCAGCAGCATATCTTAAAGCAATTACAAATAAATTATCTTGAACTATGTGAAAAATTACTTCAAATGCACACAAATTTCTGAACTAAATCAATGTTAGTTGACTTGACTTAACAAAACTGGGAAAGATCAAAGATCCATCCATAATTCATCTTAATTAATCGGCCTAGGCCACATTGTGAGTGAAAGCATATTTGTTCATCTTAAATTGTCCATCTCCCATCGTATTCCCTTAATACCTAATGTTAAGATTAAGGTCAAGATTTACTAACCTGCAGATCTCCATCCTCTTCAAAAATATCCCGAGGTACTTTAAAGTTTAAACAAATTCTTTGCACTTACTTAAAAATTAATCTGCTTGGGCTGATTTTACTGTAACTTGGTTAGACATAAAAGAAAGTGAGATATGGTAATATAGTTTTTAAAAGTTTATCTTAAAAGAAGGTTA
Source organism: Pseudotsuga menziesii (assembly GCA_001517045.1). Taxonomy (NCBI): domain Eukaryota; kingdom Viridiplantae; phylum Streptophyta; class Pinopsida; order Pinales; family Pinaceae; genus Pseudotsuga; species Pseudotsuga menziesii. The sequence continues at coordinate 245,644 of LPNX010822875.1, forward strand.
ACAAGTGCCCTTACCGTTATAAACCATATATAAATTAACTTTGGCAGATAATTGTGCCTAATTTATTCAAAGATGTAGGTGCTTCTGAAACCATTCAAATCTAAAGGCAGCCACATTCTACCAACTTTAGTTGTGTTGGCTAGAAGGCTTCAGCCAAATTGTCACTTGAAGGAGAGAATTAGAGAAATCAATCCTCTCCTTGATATTGAACTAGTCACAAAAAGGGCAGTTAGCTCAGCGATAAAGCAGCCCAGGCCTGAGGGTTTGATTCCTAGCTTGTCCAATTTGCAACATGATATCAGAGCCAGGTGTTGAGATGGGCTGTTAGTGGCCAGGTGTTGAGATGGGTTGTTAGTGGCTAGGAGGCTTAAGCCAATGTGTAGCTTGAAGGAAGGTGTGTTGAGATTTATCGGTGGTGACAACAAGACCTCAGCCAAAGTGGCATAAAGTGGTGCACTGGAAATAGCAATCCAAACCTTGATATAGAACTCATAAAGGTGCCCGTCATGAAAGGGTAGCTCAGTGATAGAGCAGCCAGAGATAGAACCTGGGTTTGACTCCTAGCTTGTCCAATTTTCAACATGGTCTTAGAGCCAAGTGTTGAGATTGAATGGTTGTGCCTAGGATACTTGCCCCAAAGTGTCATCTGTGGGGGAGAGTTTAAGGTGGCAATCCACATCTTTTAGATAGAACCAGTCAGCGTACCCGTCATGAAAAGGGCATGTAGCTCGGTGGTAGAGCAGCCTTCCAATTGGGGATGGGCCCAGAGAACAATTGTTAGCATGTCCGGTTTTCAACATGACAGCAAAGCCAGGTGTTGAGGTTAACTAGCAATGGCTAGGAGACTTGAGTCATAATGCTAGAGATAGGCTATAGAAATCCACAACTTCATATAAAATTGGTAAGAGTTCCTGTCATGAAAAATATAGGTGGATTGCTGTTAGTAGGTGCAAGGCCTGGGTTTGATTCCTAGCCTGTCCAATTTTCAACATGGCATTAGAGCCAGGTGTTGAGATTGATTGGGCATGGCTAAGGAGGCTTGAGCCAAAGTTTGGCCCGCAGTGGTTGATGAACAACCTATCAAATATTGAGTGAGGAGTGCATAAGGGTTATTTCTTTTATATATTTTTGTGAAAATCAATATATAGGGCTGTCTTGAGGAGTTCAAAGGATGCCATATCAGAATTTTGAGCTGAGACATGCCATTGGAAAGATCACCCTACCCTACTTTGATTGCACTTCCAAGTGCACAGTAACTCTTAGATTCATAAATTGGAACCTACTTCCAACTGAATCCTATTGTTGAGAGGGATGCCATCAAGATGGAAACCAGCTACAACAACAACAACAACAAATACCTCAATTTGGTCAACAGCTACCTCATCTTATCAATAGAACAGTCAACAGCAATATCAGCCTTGATTTAATGCAGTTTCTGTTTAGTTGATTGCAGAAGTTGGGGTTTGGATCAGTTTTGTTTGGAGGCAACAGTCACCATTGACAGAATTCTTCTCTTGAGATCTCATATTCAGTGGTCTGCAATAGTTAGGGCTTGTTCAGTGTGATTGGTGGCAGCAGTCATTGTCCATCTACAACCAGTCTCTGTTGACATCTTCTTACAATCAATGGCATGCCAGTCTCAAAGCAGTAAATGATAAATATTTGGGTCTGTCTTAGATGGAAAAAGTCATCATCATCTACAGGCTGCCATGGTTTATCATCATTGAAGTCCTAGAATTTTCTTAGCTTAAAAGGCACACTCACCCTTTGATATAGTAACATGACTCTATAGAGGATGACACCATGTGATGAAAGATAAAGATGCCAAAACCTACAACTAGCTTAGGGCTTGAGGATCAGCGCTTGATGCAATATCCAGACCTAGCATGGCAATGCTAGGATGACTAATGATGGTGAAAAATATTTCTGCATCTAAGTGATGCTACAACTACATGACCTCATGATAAAGATAAGTGCTTGGTCTCTCTATTTATGCTTACCCTCGTGTGTTAAGGGTTTGATCATTATGGTCATTTCATGTGTACTTGTTCTTCTTGAATCTATAATAAGAAATGTTGGGTTTTTCCCTTCTAAAAGAAAGAGGCTTTTCCTAGAGTAAATCATGGTGTCTACTTTGCATGATTGATGTGATGTGATTTGTTTACTTTCATGACTATTGTGATCTGATGTGTTTATTTTCTGCTCTATGTTTGTTTACTATTATATCTGTTAATGTTATACTGATCTGACATTTTCATATGTAATTATGCCAATATATATATAGCTAAAATTTCAACAAAAATAAGTGACCTCTAAATAGTGGGAATGTCTAAAACACTCCTAGAGCCAAAATGTTACCAAAATACAGGAGATCTAAATGACAATTAAGAAAGAGAAGAACCATAGTTAACCAAACTCTATGAGGGGTGAGGCCCTAACTCCACATCAACATCGCAAGTGGAAATACAAGTAAATGAAGAGGAGGGTAAAGAGGCCTCCATGTCCTAATCAAGGAATGTGAAGAGACTAATGCAAAGCTTGATGATGTCATCCAGATAGTCCCTGGCTGTACAACCCTGGAAGGAGCTGTACAACGAAGTAGAAAGAATCTAGCAGGGGTTTTCATAATCTGTTCCTTCATCTCATATTTCGGTGGAGGTCTTATTTATGTCAGTGTGTAATACAGGCTTATTTTCTTATCCATTTCATCAATTTACAGACTAAAAACTCTAAACATCAAATCTCTTTGTTTGCATGGTATTAAATTTTTGGGGATGTTAATGGGGAATTGGTTCACTGATGAGGTTGACAGAGTAATGTGCCATCCTCCAGGACTCCCTTCTTGCTGTAGACTGTCCCACCCAAACTGCATATCTTACGAAATGTTGAATAATTATCCCTCCCAACAGGCATATAAGCCTAAGGAAGTCTCTGTCACGCTTGGCAACCCTCGAATTGAGGTGTGTTTGTTGAAGAAAATTTAAATGGTGGAGAGCACAAACATACCTGGGAGGATTGTGGAAGGAAGACATGAGAGAATCCATTATAAATCTCAGTTTTGGCTCTCTTGGACTCCAACAGCGAGGGAGGGGGCGTAAGAGTGATGGAGTAGGCATCGTTGGCTTGCAAACAAATGTGTTACTCCTCTCCCCTATGCAGAATCTGTGTCTTGCGCTTCTGACGAGTGCCATTCATAATGCCAACGGCCGATCTCCTCACTTCCTTCAGCTTAGCCGGCCGTATACGAAGAAAAACCTGAAGACTCTTCACCCCATTGGTATTGTCAATTACAGGGCACTGATGATCCTCATTATTTTTCAGTCTTTCTTCTGCTAGAGCATTTTCTTCGCTGGGCTCTTTCGTATCATTTTGTTCACCACACTCTGCCTAATTCGATTGGTTTGAGTCTTTTTCATCCGCAGACTCTGCAGGATTTGCCTGTTTTATATCATTTTCTTCCGGGGCTTCGGCAGGGTTTGAAACTGGATTTTCAGACGATGGCAATGGAGGATGTTCTTCTAATTTAGGCCGAGAATCTTCCATCGGAAGCAAGAGCTTTGAAGTGTGTGGGCATTTTCTGGTAGACGGAGCTGAAGGGGTCACTGCTGTTTTGGCTCTTCGTGGAGGATTTCGTCTAGCTGTGGGTGGAGGGCTATGAGACTCCATTCTTCTTTTCCCTTCTTCCCTGCTGGTTCTCCTCTCCTTTAACTACAATATTCTTTGAAGTCTGGAATGGCGGGAGTGAATTTCTTTTGTTTTGTGATGGTTCAATTTATTGAACAAACTTTAAAGTGCGAACATGTCACTCGCCTCATTTGTAATGAACGTCCCCAAAAAGGGAGTAGTGAGGAGTGGGAATGGAACCTTGGTTGAGCAATAAAGATCATTTGTTTCATTCAGAAGTGACTTAATGAGTAGGATAACTTCTTTAAGAAAATTAATTCAATTTTTTTTGGGTACTTTTTTATTTTGATTATTTGAATTTTCAAAATGCGAGTGATGTAGGGTTATATATATGTGTGGGGGTTGTAATTATAATTTTATTTTGATTATTTTAATTTTTTTCAAAATGTTAGTGATGTATGGTGGAATTATAATTTTAAGGGTTGGGGTTAAGTAATATTGTACATTGCAAAAAAAAAATTGGTTTTTTTCTTTCTTTCTAAGTTATGTGTTAAAAAAACTCATTATTTAAAATTGGGTTTTGGTTGCATGTTTTAAGTTGATGTGAAAGCATTATTTATCATTCTAATAGGTAACATTGTTAGTGGATTCATTGCTATGCTTTGTAAACAATTTTTTTATCTATAATGGATCACTATATTTTGTCATCTATTTTGATACATTTTTAGTGAAAAAATTGGTGTCGTTGACTTATAGCTCTTAGTTTAGGCATATGCCTTGTCTTAATGATTTGGGGCCTTGAAACTTCTAGAGCTCATTTTGGGCACTAAATGACTATTTGGGTCAAAATTTACATACAAAATATCAACTCTCCTTTGATGTTCTACACATCGAGAGCTTTCTAGCAACATAAAGATCACTTCGATGGGGTCTATATGATAAATTTATGTTTCTCGTAAGTTGATATATGTTGTTGACCACCATGATAATATGGGTATGCCATGTCATCTCTCATTACGCATACATGTGGAGCTAGTCATGTGTGAACTTTCAAGAAGATTCTCAAGGGTCTCAAATTGTAATCGAGAGTTTAGGCATGCAAAAATGTTAACCTTGATCTTATACAACTATTAGGACATGTAAAATACTATGTTGTTAGGAAAACAAGGGGTTCCAGTCTTATGGTATTGATTTATTTTTCCATGGTTGAGTAGAGCAAATGAGTGGGATATTGTGAGCATAACAAATAAAGTAAAAGACTTTGTGGCAACTATATAGAGCACAGTGTCTAAGGCAACTCCATGGTGAGTTCATCTTTCATTGTATTTGCATTTCATATTTGAGAATAAAAGAGCAAGGCATAGTCCTCATCTTTTGGCTAGGTTTTCCAATATCTAATTTCTCAGTGTACATATTATATTTATTATATGGATGGTCTGGTATTTGTTTGAATTCTTTTTATTTCATTTTCAATGTATTTCATTGTTTTGATCTCTTAGTTTATAATATTATTTTTATCTTAAGTAAACACCACATCACCAAGATTTTGTAGAAACATGTAATTAGATGTACTATGACGAATTGTTTAGTGGAATATCCACGATAATTTACACATCACGTTGGTATCATAGTAGTTTTCTTTGGGGTTCTGTGGGGAAATGCAAGATCCATAAATTGGCTTAAATAAATAAGACTCAAAACCCTAACTATGTCAGTGACCATCCAAGGGATAACTGAAGAAATGGTTTTCAAAGCTGGAAGCACAGGTCTCTAACATATCTTGCGACATGGAAATCCTTATGGAAGATCTACGGAGTGAGCTTAAACCTTTCAAGGAGTTTGGTATGTCTAACTCAAACACTCACTTTAATGGGAAATATGGAAACAAAAAATAAGTTAGAGAAAAAAGAGACCAAGTTCCAGCATCACTTTTGCCCAATATTTGTTCAAATTGGAAATGAAAATATACATAAAACCCTATCAAGGCAAGTCTAGTGAGTTAAGTTGAACCAATGGTTGCAACAATTAAAAGTCCACTCCAATGTTCATGATACTGGAGAAGAGGAAAATATATCATTTGCCATGTTAATGTTTAGATGGTCATGTTGAAACTTGTTGCGAAAACCACACATAAACAATTAAGATAAAGGGTTATTCCCTAGTAACTAACTGGGAGGTGTTTAAAACCCCTCATTAAGTTCCATTTCTACCTTTTTGGGAGCAAAAATAACCAATAGTTCTATTGCCATTACTTTCAACAAAAAGCAAGGGTAGAGTGTACAAAAGTATACCATTGAGGACAGTCAACAACAACTTCAATTTGGTCAACAGCTACCTCATCTGATCAATAGAACAGTCAACAGCAATCTCAGCCTTGATTTATGCAGTTTCTGTTTAGTTGATTGCAGAAGTTGGGGTTTGGATCAGTTTTCTTCGGAGGCAACAGTCACCATTTACAGAATTCTTCTCTTAAGATCTCATATTTAGTGGTCAGCAATCTCAGCTACCTCTTCTCATAAGTTTTTGACCAACATGCGATGACGCTTTCCATGTTAAATAGTTGACCAATTAAAGGCATCGTCGCTTAAGTCGTCGCTTAAGCGATGCTTACTAACGCGTCGTCGCTTAACCGACGGTTATGAGAATAGTCGTCGCTTCACCGACGCTTGTGGCCACATTTACAAAAAAAAAAATGTATCCTTGTGATTTTTGGTAAGTTTAAAAAGAGAAATCCACGCGCCGTCAGATTTTTCCGTTGGATTTTGGATCGAAATGTAGTAGTGGGTCTTGCAAAAATTCAGAAATTCATTTGAAACATATTCACCTCCTCTGTCAGTCCTTAAGATCTTGATGTGATGTCCAGTCTGGTTCTCCACGAGTGCCTTGAACTACTGAAAATAACTAAATGCACCAGATTTATGTTTCAAGAAATATACCCATGTTTTTCTTGAGTAATCATCAATAAAAGTTAGAAAATACTTGCAGCGACCAAATGGATGATGTCTACATTGGAACACAGATGTCAGAGTGCACAATTTCAAGTGGCGTGCATGCTCTATAGGACTTTCCAACTGGAAAAGTCTCTCTGTGCTGCTTGCCAAAAATACAGCCTTCACAAACCCTCTCTGGTCTGTTGATCAATGGTAATCCCTTCACCATATTCTTTGTGTGCAGTAGCTTCAGCCCACCAAATTCTGATGTCCAAATCTTAAATGCCACAACCAGGATTTCACCCTGAACTTCTGTTTGAAATGCAGCTTTCAAATTAGCACTACAATTTTCTCTCTTGTGGAGGAGCTCGACTATTTCTTCACTTTCTTCCTTGAATGCAGCTCCTGTCTTTGTCTTCCCTTTTATGTCAGGAACTATCCTCAATGGAAACAAGCGGTTGCTTGTCGTTGGAACTTTTGCTATTAGCTGGTTGCTTGGTCGCTTGTCTTTGATCACACAGTGTTCATCTTCCATGTAGACTCTGTAAAATTTTTGTAACAACTGTCCAATGCTTAACAGATTATGTTTCAGACCTTCGACATGATAGATATCAGGGATATACTTATGCTCCCCCTGTTTGGTTAGAATATCAACAGTGCATTTTCCTAAGATAGTAACTTGGACATTGTTTCCAAGTGTAACATCAGTTTTAACTGAAGTGTCTAGATTGGAAAATAGATTCAAATTTCTAGTCATATGGTTGTTGCATCCTGAATCTAAGTCCCATATGTCATGTGGACTTTCTTGAACAACATTGCATTCAAGTGGAGATGTTGATGCCATTAACATTGCACTTGTCGAAGTGTTGGTGCTGGTCGACTAACTTGGGTTTTGTCTTCCTTGGTCATATTGTTTCTTCCTGCATTCATATGCATAACGACCAAACTTCTTACAGTAATGACGTTGAATTTTTGATTTATCAAACCTATGGCCACTTGGATGACTTGGGTTCTGGTTATCTCCTTTTCCACTGACATTTGCAGGACTTGTGCATCGTCCTCCTCTTGAAGAACTTCTTCCTCTGCCTAAGAAGTTGTTTCTCCCCCTTCCTCTACCACGGCTTATGGATGACTGTGCTGCAAATGCACCTTCCAATGATGTCTATGATCTACTGAGCCTATGCTCATGATTGATGAGTGAAGCTTGCAGCTCATCAATGGTTAATGTCGACATGTTTGTGTGTTCCTCTAAGGTCACAACCAAGTTTTCAAATCTTGGGGGAAGACTTCTGAGAATTTTTTCAACAACCCTTTGGTCTTCTATAGGTTCTCCATGAGATTTCAATTGGTTTATCAACCCAACAACTCTGGTGTAGAATGTGTCTACATTCTTTGAATCTTTCATGGACAAAGATTCAAAATCTCTTCTGAGAATCTGAAGTTTGATGTCTTTACCTTATCCAAACCTTGATAGGCAGTCTCCAATGCATCCCATGCTTCCTTACCATTAGTCTTTACTGCTATTCTTGGGAGTATGCTCTCATGCATAGCTTGATGTATGAAAAACAGAGCTTTTCCATCTTTCTTTCTTTGTTCTCCCAAGACATCTTTCTCGGCCTATGTGAAATTGTTATATGCTGTCATGTCTGCTAGTTCTGCATAACCATACTGGACTATCTCCCAGACATCTTGACCTCTGAATAAAGCCTTCATTGTTAAAGACCAATATTCATAATTCTTTCCTGTAAAAATTGGAGTTTGCTATGAACCAGAAGTGGAAGCCATTTTAATTTTTAATTAACTTTCCTTAGAAAATTAATTTCCACCTTTTAAGACAAGATTTATTTCCTAAATCTTGGGCTGATATAAACCTTGCTCTGATACCAAATAGCCAAAACCAAGCTGACTAAACTTGAGTTTAGGGCTCGGTCGATATTAAATTTTAATTTTCACTTTTCACGCCGACCACTTTTTCTTTTTACTTGTCGGTGAAAGTTGTCTATCTCCCGTCTAAACAAGTTTATAAATTTCAGTCGATCTTTCAATTGACTAAATTTACTTTGACTTACATGTCGGTTCTACCGACTGATTTTACCTCGACCACTTGTCACTTCGACCAAGTCGGTTGACTTCTTCTCTTCGACCAAGTCGGCTCACTTCTTGTCTTTGAACAAGTCGGCTCACTTCTATCGGCTCACACAACTGACCACTCAAGTCGGTTCACTTTGGTCGAAATTTACAGAATATATTTCTTAGTCTAAAGACTTAAGAAATTACAAATGATTTTCACTTGTGAGTAAGATAGAGTAAAAATGGACACATTAGCAATAATGTCAATATATTGTAGGTATTGAGGATAAAGTATTTGGGGCATTAAAAGAACTATCAAATAAAGAGAATTAATATTTTGTAAAAAAAGACATTTCTTTTCGAAATATGTATGTAAAAGACAAATGAATAGGTTTTGATAATTATTTATTAGTATCTAGTAAAATTTGGTCTATTTTTTAATATCGCATAAACTATTCTTTAATATTAGCATAAACTAAGGCTGAAAAACAGAGTTTCACCCTGTAATATATCTACATCCTCAGCCTGAGCCAGGCATGCATATATTACCTTCAGGTGCTGAGGATTGTGAAGGGGGCGGAAACCAAACGTCCGTAATGCCGGCCTCTGCTACATCATCTACAATCCCCTTCAGTACGTTATACCAAGGAGTAGAACTCTTGGACGAATCCCAATTGAAGCCCTGTTCCCATCCAACAACAACCATGTAAGCTGATGCATTTCTAAGTATTCCAATGACCATACAATTGACATAATTAACACCATATCTACCTAAAATTGATTAAGGAAGGGAGTAATGAATCCAATCTGACCTGAAGCAACACGGTTTTCAGAGGATCGGTTTTAGCGAGCTTGGAAATTGTTGTAGTTTGTGCTTGTGCACTGATGATGATGATGCAGAACCATAACAACAAAGATACCAATCCAAACTTGGCCATTCTAATTGGAGTAAGGTTTCTACCGGATTATTTGCACCGGGGTTACTTGACTTTGTTCCACTTGACTCCCGCCGTTGATAGATTATTTTGTTATTTTTTCATGACAGTGAGACCAAGAACAGCAGATTCGCTTCTTTTCTTGTATTTTTATTGCAAATCAATTCTACAACAAACTATTATTACACTAGGATATAGTGCAATAATGAAAAATACTAATTTAACAAATAAAATTAAATCTACAGACTGAAAAGATCTAAACTTAACCTGAAATTGTGTTCTAAAAACTTGTAATTTGAAATTCAATTGTTATGGATTTGATAAAGGCAATGTTCTGTGTGTATGCTAGTTTAAAACTTTAACCTAGAACTTTAACCTCCCTTTTCATGAAGGATAAAGAATCCAAGGTTTAAACTTGGATCCTGTTCCATAAAACAAACAAAGGAGTTGATTAATTGTTACAATTGGTAAAACCTTCCAAGTTTTAGATCTTTCCAGTTACTTTTATGGAGTTGACTAAAATTATACAGTTCTAAATATATATTTGCAATTTTCATAAAAATTCCAATCAAAATTTACAATTTTAAACTTGGACTTAATAAACAAGAATTTCCATAGCTAAATTTATGGAGGGATGAATTCGAAGAGCACACTTAGTATGAAAGTAGGTATTGGAATTAGTTGTTCTTGGTCTCACTAAGGTAACCGAATAAGCTATCACCCAAGAGCATCAGGTAAACCGGATGCAAATAGTTAGATAGATAGCTTACTCCATTTAAAAAACACGAAATTTCATACCCGAGTTCTTTCGCTCATTGATTGATTATGGGGCGATTACGATTAAATCTCAACCGTAAGAGCAAACAAAATACCACGCTGCACATAGTCCACTGGAGAGTGTTGGGGCTCTCAATGGCTTCCCACTTTGCAGCTCCTGCTGCACTGCCTATAGGCGGATGTTGAAAACTTCATCATCACGACTGCCCTTAGCATAACCGCCAACAAAAATCGTATCACGCCACGCCCCGCAAGACGTAATCTTTGGAATCAAGATGTATCCTTTAAATAGGCCTTCGGAGAGGAGTTATGAATTTGGGAAAGAAATTGAAATAATTAAAAACTTCCGTTTTTTTTAATAAAGGTTTTTAATATTAATATTTTATTATAATAATTTCATACATAATTTTTCAATTTTTTTTTTAAAATTGGGTGGGTTAATCCCACTCTCTCAATTTCTCCAATAAAATGTTATTTGAATAATAAACAAATAATGATGTTTCCAATAGAGTTTATCCTCACTCTCTTACGAAAATGACTTTAAAAACATAGTAAATTTACATTTTGGCAAAAATGATGACTGTTTAGCTTTGGCCAATTTCCTTAGTTTAGAAACATTTCCACATTTAGAGTGAACACTCTACTTACTATTGAGACATTTTTTATTATAATTTAGTTATTAATAATTAATAATTCATAAATGAATAGAAGACAAATAATACCACCGAGTCAAAAAAATAATGAATAAAAGGCTCAAAAAATAAAGGACAACTTTGAATCAATGTCTCCAATAAAAATGTAGTTCTAATAGTTAAACATAATTAAACATAATGATGTACTCAATAGATTTTATCCCCAATACCAGAAATGCCCTAAAAACATCCATTTCTCCAATAAAAATGTAATTTAAAAAATACAAAATAATGTTGTCTCCAAAGATTTTATTCCAGCATTTTATGAGGAACATTTAGGGGAGGAGGGGGTTGAATCCACATTTATCCAACTCCCTATGTTAATAATTTAGAAACATTTCCATATTTAGAGTGGACACTCTATTCATCGCTAGGGTTTTATAATCTAGTATTTTGAGTGGGCACTCCATTCATCACTAGGATTTTATAACCCCATATTTAGAGTGGACATTCCATTCATCACTAGGATTTTATAATCCATGAATGAGTAAAACACAAATAACTATGGCAATTATAATTTAGTTAATAGTAATTAATAATCCATAAATGAATGAAAACAATAATTATGACCATTATAATTTAGTTAATAATAATTAATAATCCAAGAACGAGTAAAAACCAGATAATGAATAAATAATGGACTTGAATGAATAAAAGGCCAAGGAGGGCCTTGAAACAATTTCTCCCATGTTGCCAAATTGTATTATGGAAAAAATGACCTAAAAACATAGTACATTTACTTAAGAGGACATAGTACATTTACTTAAGAGGCCGTGGAAAATCTATTTCTCCAATAAAAAAAAAGTAATTTGAATAAGGAAAAATAATAATGTGGCTAAATATTTTATTAAACATTTGTACAAAAATGATAAACATTTAGCAAGAAGTGCATTGAATCCACATTTAGCGAACTCTCTATCTTAATATGTTATAAACATTTCCACATTTAGAGTGGGCATTCCTCTCAACCTTGGATCTTCACCATTATAATTTAGTTAATAGTAATTAATAATTCATTAATGCTTAAAAAGCAAATAACTATAATCATTATAATTTAGTTAATAATAATTAATAATTTATGAATGAGTTAAAAACAAATAACTATAAACATTATAATTTAGATAATCCTAACTAATAATTCATGAACATGAGTAGAAAAAATAATGAATAAAAGGTTCAAAGAATGAAGAGGAGGTAGAGCCAACTATGGCCTTGAATCAATCTCTCAATAAAAATGTAATTTGAATTTAATGAAAAATAATGATGTCACCTATAGATTCTATCCCCACAATCCTACAAAAATGAGCTTAAAACATAGCACATTTAATCAAGAGCCACTTTCGAATCCATTTCTCCACTAAAAATGTAAATTGAATGAAAAATAACAATATCCCAAAATCAACATTTAGCCAAAGGGGGCGTGTTGAATCCGCATTGAGCCATCTCCCCTTGTTAATAGTTGAGAAACATTTCCAAATGTATTCTAAAAACTAGACTCATCGGTGGGATCTTGACTATTTAGTCAATAATAATTAATAATCCATGAATGAGTCAAAAATAATTTAGTAAATAGTAATTAATAATCTTTGAATAAGTTAAAAACAAATAATGAATAAATAGCTCAAAAAATGAATAGGAGGCCAAAGATGGCTTTGAACTAACTTTTGTAATAAAAATGTAATTTGAATAATGTAATTTTATTCCAACATTTTCATAAAAAAATAATGATCATTTATCCTAAAGGGGGTTGAATTCACAATCAGCCAACTCTTATGTTAATAGTTTAGAAACATATTCATATTTAGAATGGACAATCCACTCATCATTGGAATATTGTCAATTATAATTTATTAATTAATAATCCATGAATGTGTAAAAAAAACTACAATTATTATAATTTAGTTAATAGTAATTAATAATCCATGAATGAGTAAAAAATAAATAATGAATAAAGAGATCAAAGAATGAATAAGAGTAAAGTAAATGAAAGATGAAAAATAATAAAAATAATTAATAATAATGAGGGAAAAACATTATGCCAAGGACCATCAAATTATAAAAATAAAGTTAATGGAAGGAAAAGGAGATTAAGATTTATAAGAAAAGATAATGAAATTTAAAAATAAAGCTTAATATATATGGATTGGAAAAATGGATTAAGGATCTTTAATGGCCAAGATGGTGGATAAAATGTTTCCTAATTACTTGACTTTATAACCATCTACTAAGTTAAAATTGTTAATGTGTTTTTCTATTTCAATAGCTTCTCTAGTGAGCTCTGGAAGATAAAACATTAGCTTGGTCACAATAGATAATGTGTTTAGCATTCTCGGAGTTCCCTACAAGCACATATTTATTAAGGTGGATATGATTAGTGACAATTATATTCTCTTTGAAATTTACTTATATTGGAGCAACAATTTGCCTTAGTACCTTAATGATCTACCTAGTGCTTATGTTCTATGGTCTAACTTAGGTTATACTAATCAATACTGGTCAAATAGGTGATTCTATCTCATTAAATGCAATTGAGGCACTCTAGTTTTAATATCCTGACATTTCAAACTATGCATTAATTGCAAACCACTTCCAGCTTTGACTAGGGACAGTAGTGTGTGTGAATGTGGCTTTTTGTGGTTTCCTTGGCATTTATTTTCCTCCTAGAGTTTCCTCCACTTACCCATGCAGTCTCCCATGCTTTCCTTCCCTCATTTATGAACAAGGCATGCTTCTCACCTATTCACACATGTTCACACTTGGATTTGTGACAGTATGGTTAGGTTTGGGAGCCTATTGGTCTACCTAAGGGGGTTTAGGGGTCAAATCCTAGTCTGACTCCTGGATGCATTCACATGGCCACCAGGGGCTCACAAATTGTCTCCAATGTACTATAAATATGTATCATACATACCTACAAGGTGTGCTATAATATAATGGTTGGATATTAGCACCATTCACATGTGTTATTCCATCTATTTCAATCTCTTTGTTGTTCTCTTGCATATTTTGTCAAACACTTTAATGGTGAATATTGTTCTAGATCCTAGATCTACTTGAGAAGCAATTCTCACATGGTATCAGATCTAGTTGGATATGCAAACAAATATAGTTATGTTTGAGTTGTTGTTTAGGGAATATTTCTAGCCTATTTGAGTGTTTTTCATTGCAGGTTCTTACAACAACTTCATGGATTCGCAAGCATTTCCTCTCCTTTCCCCATTAAGCTATTTTGAATGGAAGTAAAAAATGTGTGCATATCTCAAGAGTAAGTGTCTCTATGATGTGTCCATTGGTGCTGTGCGAGAGCCAGAGTCCTGTCAAGAGAAGTGTGATTGGATTAGTGACAATGATAGGCCCTATGGAACTATGTGTCTCGCTATACCTCCTACCATGCTCTATCTCCTTGATTTTGTTGAGTACCCATTCGAGCTTTGGAGAAATCTAGATGAAGCTCTTGGCATGCAGCAAGAAGATGTGAGCTATGTGGAGAGAAAACAAATGGGAACCTCCTTATTTTTCCTCCCTCCTATGATCTCGACCTCATGCATTTTTCAAGAAGTTGTTCGAAATGAAGAAAAAGAAGAGGCTAGAGATTCAACAAGTGATCCAACTCAAGTTTATTCCTCTGTGGCTTCCTCTCCTTGTCAAGAAGCTATTTTTCATGAAGATAGCATACGAGTTGCTACCATCATTACTGATGAAGAGTTATCTATCCATTCTATGCCCTTATCCTCTATGTCTTCTGTTACAAATGGTGAAGATGTATTGCTAGTTGATGTTCATAGAGATCCTTCTCTAGAAGATGGATTTTCTTCACATGAGAGTATGGTTCGAAAGATGGAGAGGTTTGTATGTCAAGTGAATATCTATCATTGCTTCACACTCTTTTTCTCATGTATTCCTCCACCATGACTAGTAGAATTCCTTCAAGTTCATATAAATATGGAGAAACCCTTTCCATCACAATGGAACACATTCTTGGAGTCGATTACAACCTTCTTTCAAAGTTAACGCTTCAAGATCCTTATGACTCACTTGGGGTCACCAATTCTCAAGCACTTCAAGTCTCTTTTGGGCATGGCATCCTATTTGGTTATAAGTTCAAGTTTGAAGAGCACCATTTACTCTCCCATCAGTGCATTTCAGTTGTTCTACATGGTTTGAGGATTCATCATGCAGTTGTTCTTGAGTTGGTTGAGCACATTCCTCTTCTTCCCAAGAAGAATATTCCTCTTGAAATACTCATCTAGTTTGGATTGTATACATATTTTTGTTTCTATGCCATATCCATTCTTGAGGGGAGGTTTTGTCCCACGAGGTTTTCATCCTTACCTTAGTTACATGGATCAATAAATTTTTGTTGTAAAAGGTGACTTGTGCGATAGTTTCCAAGGCCTTAATAAATCATACGACGTACTAAGTTAGGATTAAGGGGGTGTGTTGGAGCAATAATATTCCTTATTACCTTAATGATCTACCTAGGATACATAATCATTTTCCTTGTGCTTATGTTCTATGGTCTAACTTAGGTTATACTAATCAATATTGGTCAAATAGGTGATTCTAGATCAAAAATGAAATTGAGACACTCTAGTTTGAACATCATGACATTTCATATTGTCGTTAAGTAAAAACCACTTTCATCTTTGACTAGGGGCGCTAGCGTGTGTGAACGTGGCTTTTTGTGGTCTCCTTGGCATTTATTTTCCTCGTAGACATTCCTCCACTCACCCATGCACTATCCCATGCTTTCCTTCCCTCATTTATGAACCAAGCATGCTTCTTACCTTTTCAGACATGTTCACTCATTGATTAGTGATAGTTTGGTTAGGTTTGGGAACCTATTGGTCAACCTAGGGGGTTGCATTCACATGGCCAACAAGGGCTCACTAATTGTCTCCAATGTACTATAAATATGTATCATACATATCTACAAGGTGTGTTGTAATATAATGGTTAGATATTAGCACCATTCACATGTGGTATTCCCGCTATTTCAGTCTCTTTGTTGTTCTCTTGAATATTTTGTTAAACACTTTAATGGTGAATATTGTTATAGCTCCTAGATCTACTTGAGAAGAAATTCTCACAACTTGAAACTATCTCCCAATTTACCAAATGTAGGATTTTTCATAGAAATAGGGAAATTTGAAAACTCATTGGAATTAAAGGGGTTTGATTTGTCTTTAAAACTTCTAAATAATTGCTGTAAGGTTTTTACACATTTGTATTGAAATCTTATGAATAATTGTTTTAATGTTTTGCAAGATTTAAACTCTTTTTTGATATTTTTTCTCATTAAGACCGTAAAATATTGCAATCAATAATACCATGGATATAAGGAAGAGTGATTAGAGATCAAGGTTGAGAATTGGTCTATCTATATTAGAATCCTATCATGAGTTGTTTGTTTGAGTAAAGAAAGAAAAGATTCATTAGACCTAGGGTTTGAGTCGTGACAAAGTTGCATGTTGATGATTATAAGTTGAAAATGCCAACTTGTTTTTTCAACCTGGTGTAGAGATACTTCATTTTTTGTAAATAAGATGTTCATTTATTTTGTGTAAAGCTCATTTAAAAATTCATAAAATTTCTCTATGGGTTCGACTAATGGTGAAAGGAAATTCAATGATAAATTGGTTCAATTTTCCTTTCATGGTTGGGTTTAATTTACTCTTTGTTTATAAAGAGGATTGTATTATATGTCACAAATAATTGATCCATGGATTCTTTGTGCGAGTTTAAATATGCTTCCTCTTGACATTTCATATTTTTTTAGGGATTAGTGAAAGATGGAAACCCTAGTTGGGGAACCAAAAGAAACTCAATTGGTTAACTACTTGGATGTTTGAATGAAGGGGATAAGGATTTATGAGTATTCAATTATAATAACTAAGGAGGGTTATCAAGGATATATGACAATGTATTACTTACATTAGAGTACAAGGGGGTCACAATCATGATAGGAGAAAAAATACTTTAATCTTCAACGAGTTAGAGGGTAAACCTAGAATGTAGTGTAGTGTCAAAAGATTGCCAAGAACATTGAAGATGTTGGAATTGTCAAGGATTTGACTACACATTCTATAGAGTATGAATTGAAGGTTCTTGAATTATGATCTAAATGCTTCAATGGTGTCTAGGACTATTCCCTTTCTCTAAAAGAATCCTCTTCTTATTGGCATTAGGGAGAGATCTTTCACCAAGGTGTATGGTTTTGGGAAATGTACCTCCAAGATAGACATAGGAGGTTTTTCATGAAAAATTGTAGTTATCTTATAGAGGTGAATTTGTTGGTGATAATATTGGTTCATCTTGTGTTTAATAGGTTTCAACCATAATGAGCAAAAACTTTACAAAATTGTAAAAAATCAATTTTAAAATTGCATTTTATATCCATAGTCTTATTTCATCAAATAATTTAACATAAACGAAAGAGTGCTTCATGATATTTAGCCTTCTCCATCTACTTGACTACAAAGCACCTCGGTAATCTTAGTGCAATAACTAGACTAGTCAAAGCTTGAAGCCTTAATTTAATAATTTAAAATTATTTTATATTATAGTTAATTTTTAATATTAATATAATCAATACACAAACACACATATACATATACATATACATATACATATACATACATACATATATATATATATATATATATAGTTGATACATAGTAAATATATAATATGCTAATATATATGTCATGTATATTTTTAATTGTTACTACATTTATCACTTGTAAGAAATATACTCTATAATACATAACCATTATAACCCTTAATCCATATAGATCCTCACTCATAACCTAGTCCCATTACAACTCTATTTAATCAGCAACCCATATAACACCCACAGAGGGTTCATTTAGTGGACTTGTCTCATAACATGACCATTCCAAGGATATTAAAGAATATTCCTAATTTCACTAAATATTGGAAAATGCCTCCTAGAATTGTATTGTTGAACCCCCCTCCCAATATACCTTTCCAATTAATAAAACACATAGTTTCACTATATATTGCTGGTATCCATTTTTATCAACCCATTTCGAATACCTCCTTTATATCATGTATAATGATAATAATGATCCCACCAGGATTGTAGGGGCAACTGATCAATTTGTAGTGTTGGAGAGTGGAAGACCCAACAAAATAGTAATGGTGAGTAAAAGACAATCCAATAAATAGATCAATGTAACAAAGAACATAAAATACTATTAAATTAATAATTAGTGTAGTTCTTAGAAAAGATGAGAGTTGCAGATGTTTCACACCACAACCTACCAATATACAAAATTTATATCATGTAAATACAAGTATATCCATATAGAGCACGTGTTTTCTATAATATTAATAAATTAAATTCCATAAAATGCAAAATTGAAACCATTTCGTGGATGGAAATCCCTACCTTCCTAAAAAAAACATCATTGATTTTTGAACTCAAATGAACATAGAAAAAATTATCTTACTTTCCAATAACACCATATGATCATGTGCATAAGTGGGATTGGGTCATTCACAAGATGCAATGAATTGCCTCCACTTCTGCTACATTTATTCTTGTGATCAAGGGAATTTACAACATTTAGTTACCTTTTCTTTAGTTATATCTACTTTTTTTACCTTTACAGTAGAGGGAAAAAAACTCCATTGTTAAGCTTTAGTCATGGAATAGTTATAAATATATACAAATGGTGAAACTTAAATGATACCATTTCATGGTAGCGATAACACATAGGGTATGTAAATACGGATTTAGATTTTCACAGGTGTTCATGTCGATTCTAATACAATATTAAGATGGATGTATTGCATATAAGAATTGAATTTACAATTATGAATGTGACAAATATAACTCAATCTAACAACTATTTCGTACTCACAATTTGAAAATGTTAAAAAAATACAAAAAGTTGAAATAAAATAATTAGTTAAGAAATATTGATGTAACTTTTCTTGGTTCTAGTGATCCAAGAAAGATTGATCTCACTTTTCTTGGTTGTTGTGGAGCAAGGTTTGATTAAATATTAATACCCACATAAACCCCAACCTAAAAACTATTATAAAAAAAAGTTTTATAAGTTCAGTGATTTGGAGGCATAAATCCAACCCATAATGTAATACCCCGGTTTTTACCCTAATTGCATTAAATTATATATGATGTAAATAGCATTATTAAATCATGGCGTGGAGATCAAGGAAAAGGCCCCACCATGGATTTAATATTTTATGTTTCGACAATTAAAATCGATTCTGATGGTTATCATGCTAGCCGATGGCACAATATAATTTTGGACGTCACGTAAATGTGCAATTAATAAAAATACCCACAACTAGCTATGTCAATGCAACATTAAAGAGATAGGGGCATGATTTCACAAGGAATAGAGGGGAGGATATTCAAACCCTTTAGCCAATAGGGTAAATCCAAATGTCAAAGGGAGAACCCATAAAGCTGTCAACTACCCATTTTTTCTTTTGTGCCCAGTCATTTAGAAATTGGTTGAGGAAGTTAATGCCTTTGGATGGGAAGAGTATGGTAGTCAAATTCGTATTGGGGAAGCCACCCATTTTTGGGAATTTTTTTTTGACTTATGGGCCAAGTAAATACTTTGAAATGGATTCCCAAGCCATTATTCACCCATACATCTTGCTCTCTCACGTAGCTGGAGATCTTGTGCGTTTCCCTTCATGTTTTCAGGAGTTTCCTTCATTCCCTCCATGGCTAGGAGGTTGTTTTATAATGCTTAGTGGTTGGGATTTCCCCTTCACCTATTTCTACCATTTCCTCATTTTCCCATGCCTATAAATATATTTTGTATTGTTGAGTGAATGGGCAAAAGAGAACCATGATTTTGGGGTTTATAGCAGTCATTTTTTCTCCTATAATGTCCATAGGTATTTTTTGAATCTAGATCTAGGTTTTGGGTTTTTGGGGAGGTCGTTTTGATTATGTGAATCCCAATGACGTTTCCTCACATCGTATTACTCACCGAGGGTGTTTTCCCCATCTTCCATTTTTGTTTGTGGTTTCCAAACGCTTCTCTACAAACTCACAACTTGGATTTTGCTATGAAGTGCATCATTGTGTTGTCTTGTTCGAGTAAGTCCAAGGAACCCATCTTTTATATGGTTTGACTGTGTTTGGATGCAATTTCCTTGTGTTGGCTTGGTTGATTAATTCCAAGGAACCCATCTGTTAGATGGTTCGATTGTGTTTGGATGTGATTGTTGGCTTGGTTGAGTAAGTCCAAGGAACCCATATGTTATTACCTTATTGCCTTAGTAGCCTGTGAAACCCAACTGTGTTTGGCTTAGCTGTGTTTTGATGTGTATTTGGCTATGCGTGAGCTTGGTGTTCCCTATTTGCTTGTGGAAATCATGTCGAGCTCGGGGGTGGCAGTGGTGCTCAAATATTGATGAGAACACTAGCCTATGGTTGGGTGGAATGTTGCTGTGACATAGCTAGTTGTGGGGAATCTTCTTCTCAATATATGTATTTTCTTTTGTTTAACCTCTGCAATGTATTTTTTTTATAAATTCTCATTAACATGATGAATATGTTGAGATGTATTTGCTTCTGCTATGTATTTGCATGGATTATACATCTGTGTATGTATGTTTTATTTCAATGCATTTTTATTATTATGTTCATGGGGCTAGATTGTTGTATTGACAACATCAACAACGTTGCCGTGTCCTCTCCATCATTGAGATGAGGGGAGGTGATGTGACACATGATTTCAAGTCTATTCCTTAGTAGAATTTAGGACTGATATGAATCCATATCATGATTTGGAGGTATGAATCTATCCCATGATTTCGAGGTTATTCATTAGAAAAAAATAGGATTAATATGAATCCAACACATGATTTGGAGGTATGAATTGATCCCATGATGTGGAGGTATGAATCCATCCCACAATTTGGAGTTTATTCCTTAGACCACCCAAATAAAATAACCCCCAATATTTATATTACTATACCAATTAAAAATTTCCCCTTGGAAATATGTTTTTGAGGCTTTTATGAGTATTCAAACCCCGATATGAATGGGCGTGATATGACATTTCCTTGCTATTGACCCCCACATGATAAAACCTATCCTTAAAGTCATCACCCCCAACCACTAACAATTTTAATGCATAACCTTCATAACAACCAATACAATCCTAAACCCTAACTTTGAACAACAATAACCCATATCCTTCGAAATTATGAACCCCTAACTATTATGTCCCCTAACTTATAATATCCTAGAGACTTAACCGTTTACTATTATAAAAAATTAATACATCTAGCTCTTATCCTCTATCACCCCTATTTCACATCTCTCAAACATGTAACATGTAATCCCTACCCCATCACCAATTCATGGTAGTGACTAAACCATAAAATTTATAAATTGTAAGCTTTCCATTGAGATGGACTGAAGTGGTGGAGGACTCCATTTCTCTATTTCGACAAGGTGCCAATAGATTTTGTCATTATTATCTCTGTTGATTATTAATAGACATATCCATTTCTCGTCCATTACATGTGTATAACTATGAATATTTTATCCATGGATGTAGTTATTTTTTCTTATACATGTTGGATTTATATATTCTAGAGTAGGCCTAACACTTTAACATATATCATGCTTGTCTTTTTTGTTGTTGTTGAGAGTGAATTGTAGGTACAAGCATGTTGGAAAATCTCAATGGGGATCTACTTCAATCGTTCGGAATAAGGTATGTTCCATAACCCTTAGTGTTAGTAGCATTTGTTTCTATTTCATATTGAAGTGGGTCAATTTTTGGTTCCATTTAGTATGTTGTGGTCTATCCCAAGCCCTAGGAAGTTTCTCTCCATAACAAAATTGGTGACTCCACTGGGGAAGTTCCTTATTTTTATTTGTGGATTGGGTTCACAATGTGCTTGAATTGCTCTTTGTTTTTCTATGTTTTTGTGATGGGTCCATAATTATGTTAGCCTATTAGTGTCCTGTCGAAGTAGTTAGGTCTTGGATTATCATTTTACCCCCTTTCTCTTGTTGTGCGGGTTTTTGCTTTGTAGCTGTGTATACATGTAGCTTTTTTCTAAACTACCACGTATACATGTAGGTTTCCTGCAAACAGTCACGTATGTACCTCTTTTTGAGTTTGAATTCAATGTCTGAGAGATGTTGGGTGGATTTTAGATGTTGCTGAGTCTTCTTGGATGCTTCTGTGGTCTGTCTACTACCTCTGTTTCTTACCAGAGACCTTTTTTATTTGCTTCTTAGTTAGAAGTTGTTCTTGTCATATTGTTTCCTTTTTATTTTGGTATTAGTGCATTAGATTTCTTTTATCTTAGTGTCTTGCTTGGATTATGTATGATATTTTTTTCAGGTTCAAGGAGTTGTAGAGTCTTTTATTGCTTTTACATATCATTTATTTCAAAAATATAAAAATATTTTATTTTTAGCATGTTCATGCATTTTTGCATTTGCATAGTACACATTAGGGATGCTTAGTTGATGAGTAGTTATAATTTCATATAGGAATGGTTACATTATCATTTGAAGGAAAAAAATATGCATCTCATGTAGTGGCATACCCCATTTTCACATTTAAAGACAAAATTGCACTTGGCATTGTTTGTTAGGCGTGCATATTTACTTTCATTGTTGAGTCATAACATCATTGGTTGCACGATAATTTCCTTTGAGTAATCACAACATATAAAATCAATTCTTAATATAAAATAAATTACACAATTTTATTTGATAGGGTACATCAATAGGCTTAGGATTTATAGTCTTGGAATAGGTTTTTGTGAGTAAATTTCTCCAAGACTATTACACAAAACAAGTAGGTTTCTGTCCAGGTGAGAGATTGAAATCCTTGGTATAATTATTTATCTCACAAGGCTCCTCTTGCACAACATTTAAGCACGAGGTAGTGTACACATTTGTGGTGGGGATATCCCCCTGCCACTCTCTATGTAGCGTCGAAGATATTTCCAGGATCTTATTTGTATATGGGGGATTTTGAAGTACCTTTGGTGCTTTCGAGCTTCACGATTTGCTACCCTACCCATACGATAGATTCCACCTGCAAATGTTTTCTTGAGCATTGATTATATTGGGGTGAACTTAGTTTCCTTACCTGGGTATCGCAGGGGGTACCTACAGAGGTTATTCTGTCAGTGTCCTGGCCAGGTATGGGTCAGGAATCACAGTTGCTTTATGCGTTGAAGCTGAGGGACACGATAATTGGTTACACACTTCTATTTGTAGTGTATGGGAGTCTCAATCCTCTCCTAGGAGAGACATACCTATTACATTTAGGATATCATTTATCCTCCCCTTGGCTTGCTTTCATTTTGGCTTAGATTTATGTTAGAAGTGTGCTATGTGTGCGCTATATTTCGCTAGGGTTTGTAATTATTTAAGTCTCTTTATTTTTGTGGATTCATAGTGGATCAAAGCTAGGAATATTGTTGTTCTCAATGGTTAGTAGGTCTTCTTCCTTCTATGTCTCCTCATCCTTAAAGGAAGAGACTTAAACAATCTAGGCAGACTCATACTCACTGTGATTCACACACCAGTCTCATCATGATTCACACATTTGAGATCCTTGAAGCCCCTCATTATCTGTCCTCCACAATGGGGAATGTGTCGTTTAGTGTATATAGAAATCTGGAAGAAACTGATCCTTTTGAGGTTTGCACGTCATATAATGCACGATCCTAGTTTTCAGATTACGTAAATACTAAGCGACAATATTCTCCTCGAATATCGAGCGGTGAGACTCATCCTGATCCTTCTAGCACTAGCATTTTTATATTTGGCATGCTAGATCTGACCAATAGTTTACCGTCATATTTCGTAGATCCTAGTGTTGGATTTAGTAGTGTTCGTAGGGGAATTACCATCTCGTTCCATGCCGATCAATTTGGTAGTGGTCATATTGAACCTTCCACACCCTTTGTGGGAGGAATTACTTACACTTCATATAGGAATGCTACTGGGATCCCTTCTAGTGGATTTGACCCTAGACATGTGAACATTATAGGTACCTCACATATTCTATCATATGTTCCATTGTCCTCTATACCCATTTCTTCGAATGTGTTTTTCATGACCCAACCTCCTTACAACCCACGCAGTTGTTTGGGAGAGAGTACTACTAATAGCCATGTGGTCCCCTCATCTGTCAGTAATGCTATGTCAGGGGGTTGTGTATCTCCTTATGTGTTCGGGGCAAGACCATCCTATCAATATTATAACTATGTCTATAATATTTGGGAAAATATTTGTGTTCTTTTGTGTGGATGTGATTTTCTTTCTTTGAGTGGTCCTTTTCTTATGGTTATGATGTTATTATGCTAAATGTTTTAGATGTTGTATAACCATTGAAAATATAACAATATTCATTCATGTAATTAGGTTCCTTACAGTACATGATTTTATGTGAAGGGATGATGAATTCTTCACAAATATTCTTCAAGTAAATTGCATGCTTTTATGCCAATAATTCCAGGTAGCACACCTATATGGGTACTTCGTTGTGGTTCCACTACCACCCCATTTCTTGGAAAACATGGAGAATACATACACAATCCCAAAAAATATGAGGACATGTGAAATTCATATTTGTTAGCAAGAATGATCATTTGTTCCATTTTCACAACATATTCCATAATGACAAAATTGGTAAATTCCCATTTAAACCTTGTGGCATGAACTATGACATAATAGAGTACTGGAGTCCATTGCAGTTTGAAATGTGATGGATTTTCCATATTGTATAACCTACATAAAAGAGATGCAACTGTCTAGTAAGGAGGTTTTAATAATTTGGTTTCATAATCCCACTCTCGATTTGGAAAAAAATGCTTCCCTAGCAACCAAACCTTCTTGATAAAGTCAATGTAGTTCAGCTTCAATCCTGCAACCCATTCAAGAGTCATGAAAACCTTTGCCACTAGAACTTGGCAGGCCTTTTCTAACTGGGTTGAATGAAATGAAGCGATACCCTTTCCTGAGAAATCCTTTATGATGCGTGTTGTGATGTCAATATGGGGGATCAACCAACTTATCATTTCCACACAGGGGAACAAATAGACTCTTGTTTCTTCTTTGTTGAGCCTTGATCTCCTAATGTTTTGGTATATCAAGTATTCTTCTATGCTGGCATTTTCCTATTCTTCATTTCTAAAATGTTGAGACATAGCTCCCCATTTATACTATGCGTCATCCTTAGTGATGCATTGAGTATCATTATACTAGATATGAAGAGGGACCTCTTCAGCTTGCTCATTATTCGATCATATCTCTTGCAACACTTTAGAATGTTGGCTCGTGGCTCACCATGCCATGGTAAAATTCTGCAAGGCATTATTAAATTGAGCACATAGATCTATTGATCAACACACAACTCAAAAAATAGATCACACAATTTACTCAGCAATTGAAGAATGAAATAGTGCAAAAATGGCTTGCAACTGTGAATTCTTTCATTAATCAAAAGTAATTAGATAGTAATTAGAATGAAGTACAATGGCTAAATAGCCTCATGCAATTCGAATCCTATGTGAGGAAATTCAAATTGGTTTGACTCTACTTGACTCAATGGTTAATTGACCTTGTCTAAATCATTATTGGAGTTCATCGGAGTTCTAAATCACAACTCAAGTGTCTAATTCAGTGTTAACTAATATAATTGACTGAGGTAGGTGAGTAAATGTGCCTCACCTACATGCAACCATGCAATCCTAGTGATAACTAGGTAGAACTAAATGTAAGGGATTAAAGCTGAATGTAAGTGACTCCTAATTGAGCTTGACTAGTCACCAACTCAACTCAACTGATGAAGGTTGGTATTAGCACTCCCAGTGGCTCCTAATTTGTAGGGATTGATCTAGGAGGATTTTAAACTAATGCATGCAACTGCAATTAGTGGCAGTAGGCCTTAATTAGTGTTCCCCACACTTTAGTAGCTGGAACATGTGCCCCAATTAGGCCAAGTGGACCCAATGGTGCTAGTGACTAAAAATAGACTAGAAGGACTCTCGATTTAGACATGACTCTTAATTTAGACATATGACCAAATTGGATAAGGGAGGATTAATAATCCTAACACCCCCTTGAATGCTAACTTGGAAAATCTATGGGCCTTGGTAACTAATACCATAGGTCACGCATTACATCAAGTAAAGTAAAGTAACTTCCCAATACAAGGATATGGGGAAAAAACCTTATGGGAAAAAAGCAGATAGAATCAAGATTCAAGTTTGAAAAACTTGAAAATGTGTTATTGCAATCTGTGTGATGTAGCGAAGCAGCATGCATGATATTCTGTGCATAGGTATCCTAGGGATTGGAATGTAGAATTCTCCATATTCTACCAAAATGATGATGGAAGGAAGGAGGAATGTAGCCTTTTCCTCTTGTTGAATGAAGAGGTGTATGATCCACTCTATTCTTCTGAATGTAGTGAGATTGAGCCCTTGCGATGTAGCATCTTACATGGATTCTATTGCATCTCTCTGAAGGAGGTAATATTGTATGACATAGCGCAAGGGTCTTTCCCTTTTGAGTGTCAGATGGATTTCCAGTCATCTTCCTAGCTTCTAGTTTGGAAGGAGTGATTGGATCTGGATCTGAATCACCCTGAATCTCAATCTCATAAACTGATACCATTGGATATGCAATACTAGTGGAAACTACAAGAGAAGTAGATGAAATTTTTTTACCTTCCCTTGCAAGTGGCTGCTGAGAGTGCACTGGTTCTGAAAATGGCATGAAGTGTGAGAACTCATATTTATTGGAGGCATGATTTGCAGCACCCTTTGCTATGATGTGCTCAGTAGAGATATCAATGATCTCCACTAAGTTGGGACCAAATATGAATCTTTTTGGAGAGAAAGTATGAGTCATCTGGTATACATATAACAGGTTTGCAGCTAGGGAGGGAACATAAAGCAAATCTTTGAACTTTCCATGTTCAAGCTTGATAGAGCCCTTCTCTTTGGCTTGAAATTTAATGCTATTTCCCATCTGAATACTAGGACCATCAAAATATTGCGAGGAAGAGAATGATTCTATGGATGCAACCATATGATTGGAAGCTCCAAAATCAATGAGGAAGGCATGTGTTGTTGAGGAGCTAACCTTTAGTGCATGGTATGTCTCTTCATGTTCTTCAGTTTCTTCTTTATGGCAAACCTTGTGCTAGCAGGTATAGTAATGTTATGTTTCTTAAAAAGAAGAGACATCTCATAAATTGTTCTTCTCATACATGTGCTTTTTGTATGAAAGCCCCTTTCATAGTAAGAACATAGTGTCTTTCCTTTTCCATTCTTCTTGCTTCTCTTCGAACCTGAAGGCTCTTTTTACTAATATTTCTCTATAGGAGATTCATCCTTTTCTTTCCCTTTATCATTTGCTACCTTAGGTCCTCTTGCAACCAATGCTTGATCTCTGGAAGATTGAATGATTCCCATTTGGATCAACTTGTCATGCTCGTGAGTGTGAGATTCAATGAAGGAGTTAAGAGTAGGAATCTTCCAATTTGGAGTAGAAAGCTTCACATAATGAAATGTTGATACAAATACTGAATAGTCTGCACCAAGTTTGGAGAGAATGGCAAGGATGAATTGATCATCCTCCTTCTCAATATTGCATAGCTTCAATTGGAATACTAGGTGCTTGAATTTTGTGAATAGGTCATGTAGTGTTTCAAAATTATTGGGAAGGAGAGAGATCATATCATTCTCCATTTGATAGATCCCCATTCAAATAATTGCATAGCAGGAAAATTCTATCAATCCTACTAGTTCCCTAGGTTGGGTGGAAACATTTGAAAGTTAATAAGGGATCTAATAAATGGTGTTTATACATTATAAGGAATAAATATTTATTTAATGGAGTTAATTAAATTGATTCAAGTGAAAAATTAAATGGCTATGGAGAATGGAGACACAGGGAGACTATGGGGCCCACTCAAGCTAGAATTCTTATGTTAAATGACATCCTCCTCTTGGAATCTTGAATCTATGGGAAGCATAATGTTTTTGGATGGATTATAAGGTTAATATACCTGTCCATATACTTCATATGTCGAATTTGGGCTGAATTGTAACTTACATTGTGAGAGGAAGATCCAAATAGGAGTTTCATGGACACTTGGCTATATTCCCCTTACATTTATGACATATATGACACCAATGATGGAGATTCTATGACACTTATGAAAAAATTAAGATATGAAGGCTGAAATCAGGAATATATGACATTTTAGGCTTGAATATATCATCTTAGAGGGTGCTCATTGGAGTTGGAGAAGTCCAAGAGGTTCCTACTCAAATTTGGGTGAAGAGGGAAGGTGAAGAGAGAGGCCACATGGCAAAACATGAGCAACCACACCAATTCGACTTGGATTTGGTTTATGGATGTATTTATAACCTTAGAACACCAATATTTTTTATAAAATGTATGGATAAGCCATTATAAGTCCCTTTTTATCATTTTTCAAAATTGTTATCATGAAGAGAGAGAGAGAGCTAATTGATGACTAGTTCATGCGTTAACCAATTTCGAGGGTGAAAGATTCCCATCCTAGTTGGTGTTTGGAGGGGCCACCCAAGTATTTCAAGGAGATTCAATGGAGTCATACGTTATAGGTGCAAGCTATAGAATCTTTTAGACATATAAAGTTCATCTTGTTCTTCCTTTCATCTCAAGTTTTCTCACCATATCTGAGCTCTATGGAGTGAGGCGCACTTCGTGATCTATTCATATGTTTGAGGGAGATTCTCTTTCTCCAGTATTTTGTATTATTATTTAAATGATATTATATTTAATTTAATAAATATATCAGTTATAAATGCCAATAAATATCATGTATTTTTCTCAATAATTAAGAAACGGTGCCATTTCCCCACTACCTTGTTGTAAACTCTTGTAATCTTGATGGATTCGAATGGATGTATAAAATATTGATGATTTATGAATGAATGGAATGTAATTAAATTATATTATGGGTTTCATTTTTATTAAATTATAATTTGTGGCCATTGCATCGAATTTCATAGCAATTGGAGCAAACTACACCTCATTTCCCCAAGTCTCCAAAACTACTTTTTTATATCGGATTGAAAGAAGTGATAAAATCCATGGGAGGTGATTGGTTATGCATATGAGTCTCTGATAATGTATTATAAACATACAATACTTCAATTTAATAATTCAAGTGATTTTATACAAATTTGGGAAGTCATTTCTACCACTTACCCCAGGGGGGTTTAAGCCCAAAATTGCCAGTAAAATCCTCTATCTTCTTCAGAATTTAGTATAGAATTACAGAAGTTATTAGAGGGCCATAATACATAAATGAACATAATAATTAAGTTATTATATAATTAACACACATTATTTGAATATTTGGGAGCAATTGGGCTGATTTGGAGACTAAGACACTAAAACTAGTCAAGAGCCAAAATTGTGAAAAAATTGGAAAATTGGGCATTTTGGTAAAAAATTAAAAAATGAAAATTACAGGTGGTATCAAAGCATGGTATTGGAACCTTATGGTGTTAATAAGGATTCAAATCAATAAACCACCACCCTTATAATATGAATTGGAAGGTGCTAGGCTTGTAGAAGAAGAACTACAAGGAAAACATGTACCTTTGACTAAAGCTATGGCTCACGACGGAGAAGACTACAATAAGGAGAAAATGGAGTATATCAAAATTATAAAACCCGCATTTGAATAAATATCCAAGGAAATGACCCAACATATGGTATACATGAACCAACAGATAGCAAAAGGATTCGAATTGATGGTCAGTCAAATGGGAAGCAAAGGGATAATAGGAGATAGTGGTAGTTCACAATCAAGAGAAAAGAAGACAATGGGTGAGCAAATTTTCGCATGAACAAGACCTCATAATAGACCCCATGAATTTCAGATCGCACCAATTCCTACTGTACCTAAATTTCTTATTCCCAAAGAAGAGACTAACATTCAATTTGAAATTGATACAATAACAAAAGAATGGGCTAAATTGGATGAAGAGTGTAGGAGAAGTATAACATTTGAGAAGTACTTCACCATTGAAAAAAAACTCAAAAATAAGGAGGAAAATAAGTCTCTACACTAAAAAAAGAATTGAATTGTGCCATAGGTAAAGTTCCACTTCCTACTTTTGATGGTTCATCTCAAAGTTTTGCTAACGCTTGGGTGCAAAAATTGGATGTGTATTTTCAGCTGAATCCAATGGTGGAAGAAGATGCTTTAAAAATGGATATTTTGCACTTGGATGGAGATGCGAATGAATGGTGGCTACATGGCTTGAAAACCTTGGGTCATGATCAAGTTAAAACATATGGGGATTTTGTTTACAGGGTATTAGAAAGGTTTGATAAAAAAGATCTGGAATTTTCTTTCAAAGAACTAACACAATTGAAGCAGGTAGGGACTCCTGTTGAGTATATGTTGGAATTCTAAAGTTTATCAGTTAAGGTGGATAATGTATATATGGGAAGGTTAGTATTGCTGTTCACTAAAGGTTTGGAAAATGCCTTAAAATTTTTGGTCAAATTCCACAAGCCTACTAACTTAAACGATGCAATGAGCTTGACTAGAGATCTTCAAAATGTGCTTCCTAGAACAAGATTTCCTCCCAAGCCTAACTTCAGATTTGAAAGAAATCCTTGGAAAAAGGATGCACCTGATAAGAAGTTTTGACAAAGAGATACATAGGAAAAGAATAAGAAATAAGGAAAAAATAGGGGTGAACTTTGAAGGAAAAAATTGTGCTTGACATGCTTCCAACGATGGACACTGGGGCATAAATGTGCTAAAGGAAAACCTCAATACATAGAAGTATTTTCTGATAATTATGAGTATGAAGGGGTTATGGATGAAGAAGGGAAAATTTCATATCAAGAGGAGGAATATGAGATAGCAGCTGAAGAACAAAAACAAGAATAAAATCAGGCTTCACCAGACAAAGCAAGAATTGCGGTACTTTCAATAGTGCCTCGCTATCACACTATTCTATGAAAGGGTGTGGTATTGGGACAAAGAGCTTCAGTTTTGGTAGATGGAGGAGCTACAAATAATTTCATTTATGCATATATGGTGGAGAAAATAAATATACCAAGTGAACCATTTGATGGCTTCACAGTTTTCATTCCAGGTCACAACATAATGCAATGCAACACATGGGTTCCAAAGCTGCAAGTCACCATAGGTAACTATAATTTTGTTGATATTTTTATGTGGTTTATGTTGCTGACACTAATGTAGTATTGGGAGTGCAATGGCTGTATTTTATAGGATAGCATTCAGTAAATTATCAAATTCCTGAAATGAAATTTCAAGATTCTACAGGTGTACTAAGGGTTGTGAGAGGGCAGCACACTTACCCAAAACATGTAGTAAATTGCAATAGTATGAGATCTATATTGATGAATGGTGATATAGAATGGGATTTTGAATGTTATATAGCCTCTCCCAAGACAAAAATTAGAGTTTTTAAACACCCAAAGGAGATACAGACACTTTTTCAAAATTATGAAAAAGTTTTCAGAGATCTTCCACATGGTAGACCACCTGATAGGGGGGTTGAGCATAACATTGTTTTGGAGGAGGGTATTTCACCCATTCTGATACCACCTTATAGACATCCCAAGAATTTTAGAGATGATATTGAGAAGGCCCTTCAATAAATCTTAAAGTTGGGACTCATTAGACCAAGCTCTAGCCCTTATGCTTCTTTAGTAGCCTTTGGTAAAGAAAAAATATGGAACTTTGAGGATGTGTATAGACTTTAGAGATTTGAACAAGAAGACCATAAAGAATAGATATCCTATTCCTAGGATTGATGAGCTCATGTATGAGCTATTTGGATCTAATTACTTTTCTAAAATTAACCTTAGATTTGGTTGTCACCAAATTTGAATGAAGGAGGTATTAAATTGAGCACATAGATCTATGGACAAACACACAAATCACAAAATAGATCACATAATTTACTCAGCAACTGAAGAATGAAACAATGCAAAAATGGCTTGCAGCTGTGAATTCTTTCATTAATAAAAAAAGTAATTAGATAATAATTACAATGAAGTACAATGGCTTTAATAGCCACAAGTGATTCGAATCCACATGAGGAAATTCGAATTGATTAGACTCTACTTGACTGTAGGTAACTAAGGCCTTGTCTAAATCACTATCAAAGGACTCAATGGTTAACTGAACTTGTCTAAATGATAACCGAAGTTCATCGGAGCTCTAAAACTACAAATCAAGTGTTACATTCAGTGTTGACTAAGGCTAACCGACTGTGGTAGGTGAGAAATGTGCCCCTCTTGAGTGAAGTCATGTAAAACTAGCGCTAACTGAATGTAGAGGACTAGAACTGAATGTAACTGACTCCTAACTTAGCTTGGCTAGTCATCAACTGAACTGAACTAACCTTGGTTGGTTTCGGCACTCCCAACGGCTCCTAAATTGTAGGGATTAGTCTAGGAGGATCCTAAACTGATGTAATCAAGTGCAATCAGTGGTAGTAGGCCTCAATTAGTGTTCCCCACACTTTAGTAACTGAAACATGTGCCCCAATTAGGTTGAGTGGACCCAGTGGTGCTAGTGACTAAAAATAGACTAGATGGACTCCCAATTTAGAAATGAATCCTGATTTAGACATATGACCGAATTGGAAAAGGGAGGATTAATGATCCTAACACCCCCTGATACAGATGGAGATCGGTGGCCACCCACCTATTCCACTGGCTCAAAACAATTGTCCATTGTGGCAGTTTCCTAGTTATTTTTCGGTAGTTTTTCGAGTCCTAAACTTCCGGGGCCGTTTTGAGGCCTTAAACAACGTTTTTTGGAGATTCAGGGCCAAATGGTTCCCATTGGCATGCATTTGGCCGACCAAAATTTGTAAAGCTTAGACAGACCTTTCTAACGAGCTATCGAACGCCCAAATCGGAGATCGTATGCAAAAGTTATGACCCCGGGAAGTTGACTGTTCAACTTACCACCGTGGGGCCGCAAACTTTATGACGGTTCATCTTCTAGGGTTACGTTTTGGGACTTTTGGGGTTCTCACCTCATTTTTATTATAAAGAGGCCCCTTTGGCCTCATTTTGTATTCAGCTTGGCACGAATGAGCGTAGCAGCCACATCTCTTCTCAGAGATCGCTACCACCATTCTAGCAATTGTATTACAGTCTGTTCTATTTCCGCCATTTAATAGAATATGTGTTTACTGTATCTTTGTTATCTTTGAAAAATGTCTATTATTATGAATCTGTATATGCTCTTTCATTTCGTTCGCACATAAATCCGGATCAGTGGTATCAGAGCAATCTGCTCTTTGATTGTTTCTCGGCGCATGTCCCCGACGAGGTCCGAGTACAGAGAGTTTGGTCTCGAACTAGTTTCACTTGATCATTCTCGCCGTCCCAAATGACCTCCCATGGCGGAAGAAAAGAGAGACGACGGAGGAGGAGATCCTATCAAGTCGCTGCTCGAGGAAGCCCTCGACCGACAGAGGAACGAGATGATGGATAGTTTCGCCCAAATCCTTCAGCGAATGCCGGCCGCGGCCAGTGCATCTTCAACAAGCAGCTGGTTCGGGGATGCAACTCCCTTTAAGGTACAAGTTAACTTTGATATTCCTTTCTTTGAAGGCAATATTGATGCAGATGCCCTGGATAATTGGGTGAATGTTCTAGAAGGGTATTTCTCTGTTCACAATTTTTTTGACAGAGAAAAGATCACCTTTGCGCTCCTTAAGGAAGCCCCCCATGTCCAAAATTGGTGGGGTACTTATTGTGAGAAAAAATTATCAGATGAGTCTGAAATGTTTGAAACAATTCCCACTTGGGCCTCTTTCATAGATGCCGTCAAGGAACAGTATTACCCTGTGGGAAACTATGATGACCAGTACACAAAATGGACCATTCTGCGTCAAGAACGGGACCAGACGGTGTCGGAGTACACCAACAAATTTCATACTCTGCGGACAAAGCTGAGTATCAAAGACTCCGAGCGGCACCTAATCCTGAAATATCGCAGTGGTCTACATCGGTACATCCGAACTGAGATGGACTTCCTCGACATCTCTTCACTTGGATCCACCTATCGGTATGCTGTTAAAATCGAGGAGAAATTTCGACAGAAGAACAAGCGAGACTCTGGACCTACGAATCCACAGCACAAGCAAGGCAAGGGAAACCATGGCCCGCAGAACGCCACAAAATAAAACGACAACCAGTCCCCGCCACAAGCAAAGGAGGGAGATCGAAAGACAAAGAAGGACACTGGTAAGTGGTGCGAATTTCATAAAAGCCCTTGGCACAACACTGATGAATGTCGCTCAAAGCAGTCATTAGTGGCCGAGATCAAATCTTCAGAATCAGATCCTGATTCTGATTCTGAACGCAATGCCACAGCCGCAGACAATGGGAAGCAGATCATTAATGCAGACCCCACTGCCACTGTTGCTACCGCACAGATTCAACTCGAGGATCCTGAAGAGTCAGAGGCAGAGGAGCACCTATTCCACTCGCAGATGTGGGTGAAGGGGATGGCTCTACATTTTGTTGTTGACAACGGCAGCCAAAAGAACCTGATCTCGGCAGAAGTCGTCAAGAGATTGGAGCTTCCGACAACACCACACCCGCAACCTTACAGCCTCGGTTGGCGAAGCCAAGGACGAGGTATCCGGATTACTCAACAATGCCTCCTGCCATATGGAATCAAGCCTTTCAAAGACGAGGTACTATGTGATGTAGCCCCACTTGAAGTCTGTGATGTTCTTTTAGGACAACCATATATGTGGAAGCGTCATGCTGTATATGAGTCACGGCCTCGCAGTGTCATTGTCACTTTGGGAGGACAACTCTACCGGATCCCAGAGACAGTTGCCCCTGCTACAGTCTCGCAGGGTAGGAAGATAAACTCCCACATCATAAAATTATTCCTCTTCACAATTGCGTCTGAAGGAGAACATAAGATCACAGAGACCTCCACACCCTCTGCACAGGGTGTCTCTGCTCATCAGACACAAGAAGAAGACAAAGCCATTGTTTCCTCATCTATCCAAGTACCTCTACAATGCAAGGCCACGCATTCAAGGTGCTCATCCAGAAACAAATCATCCAGACAACAATTACAGCTCTCTCAGGATGCCAAAGAAAAGCAACCTCTTCACTTCAACAAATGTCGCACCTGGAGATCAACTCAACACACATTTCGAGATATGATATGGGATTCGACGCAATGGAGACCATTGCTTCCTAAGGAGGGAGGATTGATCCAGATGGATATCGGTGGCCACCCACCTATTCCACTAGCTCAAAACAATTGTCCATTGTGGCAGTTTCCTAGTTATTTTTCGGCAGTTTTTCGAGTCCTAAACTTCCGGGGCCGTTTTGAGGCCTTAAACGATGTTTTTTGGAGATTCGGGGCCAAATGGTTGCCATCGGCATTCATTTGGCCAACCAAAATTTGTAAAGCTTAGACAGACCTTTCTAACGAGCTATCGAACACCCAAATCGGAGATCGTATGCAAAAGTTATGACCCCGGGAAGTTGACTGTTCAACTTACCACCGTGGGGCCGCAAACTTTATGACGGTTCATCTTCTAGGGTTACGTTTTGGGACTTTTGGGGTTATCACCTCATTTTTATTATAAAGAGGCCCCTTTGGCCTCATTTTGTATTCAGCTTGGCACGAATGAGCGTAGCAGCCACATCTCTTCTCAGATATCGCTACCACCATTCTAGCAATTGTATTACAGTCTGTTCTATTTCCGCCATTTAATAGAATATGTGTTTACTGTATCTTTGTTATCTTTGCAAAATGTCTATTATTATGAATCTGTATATGTTCTTTCATTTCGTTCGCACATAAATCCGGATCACCCCCCCTAAATGCTAACTCGGACAATCTATGGGCCTTGGTAACTAAGACCATAGGTCACCCATTACATCAAGTAAAATAAAGTAACTGCTTAATACAAGGAGTTGGGGAAAAAACCACATGGGAAAAAATCCCCCCCTCTATCTAAGCAGGTAGAATCAGGTCTCAAGTTTGAAAAACTTGAAAATATGTTGCCGCAATCTTCATCTCTATGAGGTAGTGAACCAGCATGCATGGTGTGTTGTGCACAGGTATTCTGGGGCCTAGCATGTAGGCTTCTCCTTCTTCTCCAAAAATGATGATGGAAGGAAGGAGGAATGTAACCTTTGTCTCTTGTTGGATGAAGAGGTGTATGATCATATCCATTCTTTTGAATGTAGTGAGACTAAGCCCTTGCCATATAACATCTTACAAGGAGTCTATTGCATCTCTCTGAAGGAGGTAAGATTGCATGGCATAGCACAAGGGTCTTTCCTTTCTGAGTGTCAGGTGAGTTTCCAATCATCTTCCTAGCTTCCATTTTGGAAGTAGGGACTGAATCTAGATCTGAGTCACCCTGAATCTTAATCTCATAAACTGATAAAGATGGATCTGTAATACTAGTAGAAGATATAAAAGAAGTAGATGCAATGATTTTACCTTCCCCTGCAAGTGGCTACTGAGAGTGCATTGGTTCTGAAGGAGGCATGAAATGTGAGAACTCATATGCTTTTGAAGCATGATTTGCAGTACCTTCGCTATGATGCTCCCAGTAGAGATATCCGTGATCTCCACTAAGTCAGGACCAAATATCACTCGCTTTGGAGATCTAGTATGAGTCATCTGATAGACATATAACAGGTTTGAAGCTAGGGAGGGAACAAATAGCACATCTTTGAACCTTCCATGTTCAAGCTTAACAGAGCCCTTCCCTTTTGTTTTGAATTTACTGTTATTACCCATCTGAATACTAGGACCATGAAAGGACTGAAAAGAAGAGAATGATTCTCTGGATGCGGCCATATGGTTGGAAGCTCCAGAATCAATGAGGAAGACATGTGCTGATGTGCAGCAAGCCTTCAGTGCATGGCCTTTCCTTTGGTATTCTTCATCTTCTTCTTCAGATTCATCCTTCATTGCACTAGAAGGTACATAAATGTTATGTTTCTTCAAAAGAAGAGCCATTTCATCATGTTGTCTTCTCATACAGGTGCTTTCTGAATGAAAGCCCCTTCCACAGTAAGAGCAGAGGACCTTTCCTTTGCCATTCTTCTTGCTTCTCTTCGAACCTGAAGGCTCTTTTAACTACTCTTTCTTCACAGGAGACTCATCTCTTTGCTTCCCTTTGTCATTCGCTGCCTTATCTCCTCTTGCAACCAGAGCTAGATCTTTGGAAGATCGAATGATCTCCATTTGGATCAATTTATCATTCTCAGAAATAAGAGATTGGATGAAGGAATTAAGGGATGCTTGTAGCGAATGCAATGCGAAGAAAGGGATGCTTGTAGAGAATGTTGTAAGAAAAGCTGATAACCTGTCACACAATCAAACATACAAAGTAAGGTTGACAATCTACATTTTTGGAATTTCCTTCACACCCATCATAGTTGATCAATCAATATTGATCAACAATTTCCTAACTTCGGATATTAAGTGGTAAATTCTTCGCTTCTGGTGTAGTACTGGAAGGAGAAATTTTCTAAAAAAAATGATCCAGCTGAAGATCTAAGGAGGAGAGGTGTATTTTTCGCCAAAGCTCTGATACTATACTAAATTTCAGAGCGCACAGATATGTGGACAAACACACAACTCACAAAATAGATCACACAATTTACTCAGCAATTGAAGAATGGAACAGTGCAAAAATGGCTTGCAGCTGTGAATGCTTTCATTAATAAAAAAAAGTCATTAGATAATAATTACAATGAAGTACAATGGCTTTAATAGCCATAATCAATTCAAATCCACATGAGGAAATTCGAATTGATTAGACTCTACTTGACTGTAAGTAACTAAGACCTTGTCTAAATCACTATCGGAGGACTCAATGGTTAACTGACCTTGTCTAAACCATAACTGAAGTTCATCGGAGCTCTAAAACACAACTCAAGTGTTACATTCAGTGTTGAATAAGGCTAACTGACTGTGGTAGGTGAGAAATGTGCCCCTCCTGAGTGCAGTCATGTAAACCTAGTGCTAACTGAATGTAGAGGACTAGAACTGAATGTAACTAACTCCTAACTTAGTTTGACTAGTCATCAACTGAACTAAACTGACCTTGGTTGGGTTTGACACTCCCAGTGGCTCCTAAATTGTAGGGATTGGTCTAGGAGGATCCTAAACTGATGTAATCAAGTGCAATAAGTGGCAGTAGGCCTCAACTAGTGTTCCCCACACTTTAGTAACTGAAACATGTGCCCCAATTAGGCCAAGTGGATGCAGTGGTGCTAGTGACTAAAAATAGACTGAATGGACTCCCGATTTAGACATGACTCCTGATTTAGACATATGATCAAATTGGACAAGGGAGCATTAATAATCCTAACAGGAGGAATATGTGAAAAATAATGCTTTTCGATGTCAATATGGTCACTTTGAGTTTCTTGTTATGCCATTTGGGTTGACTGATGCTCCAACTACATTTCAAGAATGTATGAATAGAATATTTTGCAAGCATCTTAAAATTTTTGTTTTAGTCTTCTTTGATGATATTCTCATTTATAGTAAAACTTGGGAAGAACACTTGCAACACGTAGAGATTGTGTTGAAAACTTTGCAAGAATAGTGTTTGTATGCTAAGATGTGTAAATGTGAATTTGGTATGAAATAAATATTATATATTGGGAAAATTAATGGGAAATATGGAGTGAAAGTGCACATGGAAAATATCAGGGCTATCTTAGAATGGCCATCACCAAAAAACATCACAGAATTAAGAGGCTTCGTTGGATTATGTACATACTACAGGAAGTTTGTGAAAGGGTTCTCCAAGTTAACTTCTCCACTCATTGATTTGACTAAGAAGGATTCTTTCAATTGGAATGAAGAGGCTGAAAAGTACTTCCAAAAATGGAAGAGGTAATGAGTAGTTTTCCCATACTCGCATTACCTGATTTTTCTAAGCCTTTTGTTGTTGAATGTGATGCCTCAGGTGGAGGAGTAGGGGTTGTCCTAAAGCAAGGCCAACACCCTATAGCCTTTGAGAGCAAAACGTTGCAGCTTCATGAAAATATTCACTCCATATATGACAAATAGATGTTGGCCATCATGCATTCCTTGGCCAAATTCCGACAATACTTGGTAGGCAACAAGTTTGTGGTGAAAACTGACCACAATAGTCTAAGACACTTCCTTACCCAAAAGGATCTAAATGAAAGGGTAAAAAAGTGGGTAAGAAAGATCCAAGATTATGATTTTGATATTGAATATGTGAAATGAAAGAATAACATTGTAGCAGATGCATTATCTTGAATACCTTCTTTTTCTCTCATCGACATTACAAAAAATTGGAAAGACATGCTACTAGTTGAATATGCCAAAGATAAGATTGGTTGATGTATTAGATGGAATCATGGGAGATGATAACTAAATGATTTTTAATGGGATGATATACTATAAGGGAAGTATTTATTTGGTTCGATATTCAGAGTTTAAGTACAAAGTTTTGCAGGAAGCACATGATTCCCCACTAGCATACCATCCGAGGATCTTCAAAACCTATAAGAAACTAAGGAAAAGGTTCTACTGGAATGGGTTGAAGGAAGATGTTCATAAGTATGTGAATTAATGTAAGTTATGTAATCAAAACAAATTATAACTCACATACCTAGCTGATTTATTACAACTATTTCCTGTTCCACAGAAAAAATGGGACAATATATCGATGGATTTCATCATCGGTTTGCCTAAATATTTGGGAACGGATTGCATATGTGTTTTAGTGGATAGATTGACTAATTTTTCTCATTTCTTTTTTGTTACATCCTATTTTAGTGTTGCACAAGTGGCTGACCTTTTTTTCAAATAAATCTTCAGATTGCATGGGCTCCCCAAGAGCATTGTGAGTTATAGAGATGGTAGATTCATGAGTGCTTTTTGGAAAGAAATTTTCGGATTGGTGGGCACTTAGTTGAATCCAAGTACAAGATACCATCCCCAAACTGATGGAAAAACAAATAGGTTGAATAAATGGTTGGAAGGGTTCCTCCAAAACTATGTGGGAGAACAACAAAAAGCTTGGACAAAATTGCTACACTTGGGTGAGCTTTGCTACACCACCACCTTTCACATGTCAATAGGGATGTCTCCTTTTAGAGAATTATATGGTTATGATGCACTCATATTTTCTTATATTACATCTGGTGATAGTATAGCTCCAAAAGATAAATCTTGGCTGGAAGAAAGCCAAGAAATTTTAAAGCTTCTAAAAGACAATTTGCAGGTTTCCTAGAATCAACACAAGCAATATGCAAATAAACATAGAGAGGAAAGGACCTTTTAGGTTGATGGTTTAGTGTATTTGAGGTTGTAGCCATACAAACAAACATCTCTCAAAAGGAATAGACCAGATAATCTAAAGACAAGATACTATGGGCCCTGCAAGGTAATCTAGAAGATTGGAAAAGTAGCATATGAGTTGGAACTTCCAGAAGGGAGTAAAATTCATAATGTATTTCATGTTTCTTTTATCAAGAAAGATATTGGTCAGAAAATATTCATTTTAGAGACACTCCCTTCTTTGGATGATGAAGGGCAACTCACACTTATTCCGGAGAAGGTTTTGAAGATAAGGGAGAGAAGATTGAGGAGTAGAACAATCAAAGAATACTTGGTGCAATGGAAAATTCTACCAAGTGAAGATGCCACATGGGAAGAGGAGAATATTTTGTAGCATCCAAATCTGAAATTTATTGAGGACAAGCAATATTGGGTGGGCAGGAATGTAATGTGCCCATTCAAATAATTGCATAGTAATAAAATTCGATCAATCCTACTAGTTCCCTAGGTTGGGTGGAAACATTGGAAAGTTAATAATGGAGATAATAAATGGTGTTTAGACATTTCAAGAAATAAATATTTATTTAATGGATTTAATTAAAATAATGCAAGTGAAAAGTTAAATGGCTATGGAGAATGGAGACACATAGAGACTATGGGGCCCACTCAAGATATAATTCCTATGTTAAATGGCATCCTCCTCTTGCAATCTTGAATCTATGGGAAGAATAATATTGTTTTTGGATGGATTATAAGATTAATCTACTTTTCCATGTAATTCATAGGTGGAATTTGGGATGAATTGTAACTTAGATGGGGAGAGGAAGAGCCAAATGGGAGTTTCATGGACACTTGGCTAGATTCTCCTTACATTTATGACATCTATGACACCAATGATGGATATTCTATGACATTTATGACACAAGTCAGATATGAAGGCTGAAATCTGACATATATAACATGTCAGTCCTGAATAGAGCATCTTAGAGGGCACTCATGGGATTTGGAAAAGGCCAAGAGTCTCCTACTTGAATTTGGGTGAAGAGGGAAGGTGAAGAGAGAGGCCACATGGCATAGCATGAGAAGCCACACCAATTCGACTTGGATTTGGTTTATGGATGGATTTGGAACCTTGGTTGGGTTTGACACTCCCAGTGGCTCCTAAATTGTAGGGATTGGTCTAGGAGGATCCTAAACTGATGTAATCAAGTGCAATAAGTGGTAGTAGGCCTCAACTAGTGTTCCCCACACTTTAGTAACTGAAACATGTGCCCCAATTAGGCCAAGTGGATGCAGTGGTGCTAGTGACTAAAAATAGACTGAATGGACTCCCGATTTAGACA
Source organism: Pseudotsuga menziesii (assembly GCA_001517045.1). Lineage (NCBI taxonomy): Eukaryota > Viridiplantae > Streptophyta > Pinopsida > Pinales > Pinaceae > Pseudotsuga > Pseudotsuga menziesii. The sequence continues at coordinate 287,414 of LPNX010822875.1, forward strand.
TGACTCCTGATTTAGACATATGATCAAATTGGACAAGGGAGAATTAATAATACTAACAGGAGGAAGATGTGAAAAATAATGCTTTTCGATGTCAATATGGTCACTTTGAGTTTCTTGTTATGCCATTTGGGTTGACTAATGCTCCAACTACATTTCAAGAATGTATGAATAGAATATTTTGCAAGCATCTTAAAATTTTTGTTTTAGTCTTCTTTGATGATATTCTCATTTATAGTAAAACTTGGGAAGAACACTTGCAACACGTAGAGATTGTGTTGAAAACTTTGCAAGAATAGTGTTTGTATGCTAAGATGTGTAAATGTGAATTTGGTATGAAATAAATATTATATATTGAGAAAATTAATGGGAAATATGGAGTGAAAGTGCACATGGAAAATATCAGGGCTATCTTAGAATGGCCATCACCAAAAAACATCACAGAATTAAGAGGCTTCGTTGGATTATGTACATACTACAGGAAGTTTGTGAAAGGGTTCTCCAAGTTAACTTCTCCACTCATTGATTTGACTAAGAAGGATTCTTTCAATTGGAATGAAGAGGCTGAAAAGTACTTCCAAAAATGGAAGAGGTAATGAGTAGTTTTCCCATACTCGCATTACCTGATTTTTCTAAGCCTTTTGTTGTTGAATGTGATGCCTCAGGTGGAGGAGTAGGGGTTGTCCTAAAGCAAGGCCAACACCCTATAGCCTTTGAGAGCAAAAAGTTTCAGCTTCATGAAAATATTCACTCCATATATGACAAATATATGTTGGCCATCATGCATTCCTTGGCCAAATTCCGACAATACTTGGTAGGCAACAAGTTTGTGGTGAAAACTGACCACAATAGTCTAAGACACTTCCTTACCCAAAAGGATCTAAATGAAAGGGAAAAAAAGTGGGTAAGAAAGATCCAAGATTATGATTTTGATATTGAATATGTGAAATGAAAGAATAACATTGTAGCAGATGCATTATCTTGAATACCTTCTTTTTCTCTCATCGACATTACAAAAAATTGGAAAGACATGCTACTAGTTGAATATGCCAAAGATAAGATTGGTTGATGTATTATATGGAATCATGGGAGATGATAACTAAATGATTTTTAATGGGATGATATACTATAAGGGAAGTATTTATTTGGTTCGATATTCAGAGTTTAAGTACAAAGTTTTGCAGGAAGCACATGATTCCCCACTAGCATACCATCCGAGGATCTTCAAAACCTATAAGAAACTAAGGAAAAGGTTCTACTGGAATGGGTTGAAGTAAGATGTTCATAAGTATGTGAATTAATGTAAGTTATGTAATCAAAACAAATTATAACTCACATACCTAGCTGATTTATTACAACTATTTCCTGTTCCACAGAAAAAATGGGACAGTATATCGATGGATTTCATCATCGGTTTGCCTAAATATTTGGGAACGGATTGCATATGTGTTTTAGTGGATAGATTGACTAATTTTTCTCATTTATTTTTTTTTACATCCTATTTTAGTGTTGCACAAGTGGCTGACCTTTTTTTCAAATAAATCTTCAGATTGCATGGGTTCCCCAAGAGCATTGTGAGTTATAGAGATGGTAGATTCATGAGTGCTTTTTGGAAAGAAATTTTCAGATTGGTGGGCACTTAGTTGAATCCAAGTACAAGATACCATCCCCAAACTGATGGAAAAACAAAGAGGTTGAATAAATGGTTGGAAGGGTTCCTCCAAAACTATGTGGGAGAACAACAAAAATCTTGGACAAAATTGCTACACTTGGGTGAGCTTTGCTACACCACCACCTTTCACATGTCAATAGGGATGTCTCCTTTTAGAGAATTATATGGTTATGATGCACTCATATTTTCTTATATTACATCTGGTGATAGTATAGCTCCAAAAGATAAATCTTGGTTGGAAGAAAGCCAAGAAATTTTAAAGCTTCTAAAAGACAATTTGCAGGTTTCCCAGAATCAACACAAACAATATGCAAATAAATATAGAGAGGAAAGGACCTTTTAGGTTGATGGTTTAGTGTATTTTAGGTTGTATCCATACAAACAAACATCTCTCAAAAGGAATAGACCAGATAATCTAAAGACAAGATACTATGGGCCCTGCAAGGTAATCTAGAAGATTGGAAAAGTAGCATATGAGTTGGAACTTCCAGAAGGGAGTAAAATTCATAATGTATTTCATGTTTCTTTTATCAAGAAAGATATTGGTCAGAAAATATTCATTTTAGAGACACTCCCTTCTTTGGATGATGAAGGGCAACTCACACTTATTCCGGAGAAGGTTTTGAAGATAAGGGAGAGAAGATTGAGGAGTAGAACAATCAAAGAATACTTGGTGCAATGGAAAATTATACCAAGTGAAGATGCCACATGGGAAGAGGAGAATATTTTGTAGCATCCAAATCTGAAATTTATTGAGGAAAAGCAATATTGGGTGGGCAGTACTGTAATGTGCCCATTCAAATAATTGCATAGTAATAAAATTCGATCAATCCTACTAGTTCCCTAGGTTGGGTGGAAACATTGGAAAGTTAATAATGGAGATAATAAATGGTGTTTAGACATTTCAAGAAATAAATATTTATTTAATGGATTTAATTAAAATAATTCAAGTGAAAAGTTAAATGGCTATGGAGAATGGAGACACATAGAGACTATGGGGCCCACTCAAGATATAATTCCTATGTTAAATGGCATCCTCCTCTTGCAATCTTGAATCTATGGGAAGAATAATATTGTTTTTGGATGGATTATAAGATTAATCTACTTTTCCATGTAATTCATAGGTGGAATTTGGGATGAATTGTAACTTAGATGGGGAGAGGAAGAGCCAAATGGGAGTTTCATGGACACTTGGCTATATTCTCCTTACATTTATGACATCTATGACACCAATGATGGATATTCTATGACATTTATGACACAATTCAGATATGAAGGCTGAAATCTGACATATATAACATGTCAGTCCTGAATAGATCATCTTAGAGGGCACTCATGGGAGTTGGAGAAGGCCAAGAGTCTCCTACTTGAATTTGGGTGAAGAGGGAAGGTGAAGAGAGAGGCCACATGGCATAGCATGAGAAGCCACACCAATTCGACTTGGATTTGGTTTATGGATGGATTTGGAACCTTAGATGACCAATAATTTTTATAAAATTAAAGGATCAGCCATGATAAATCCCTTTTGATCATTTGGAAAAATTGTTATTGTGAAGAGAGAGAGCTAGAGGATGACTAGTTCATGCCTTAGCCAATTTCGAGGATGAAAGATTCCCATCCTAGTTGGTGTTTGGAGAGGCCACCCATGTATTTCAAGGATCTTCAGTCGAATCATAATTTACAGGTGCAATCTATAGCATCTTGTGGACATAACAACTTCATCTTGTTCTTCCTTTCATCTCAAGTGTTTTCACCATATTTCATCTCTATGGAGTGAGGCGCACTTGGTGAGCTATTCATCTCTTTCAGGGAGCTTCTCTTGCTCCAGTATTTTGTATTATTATTTAAATTATATTTCTTTTAAGTTAAGAAATCTATAAAGTCAAAATTACAAGATATCTCATGTATTATTGCTCAATAATAAAGAAACAGTGCCATTTCCCCACTACCTTGTTGTAAACTCTTGTAATCTTGATGGATTCGAATGGATGTATAAAATATTGATGATTTATGAATGAATGGAATTTAATTAAAGTTTATTATGGGTTTAATTTTCAATAACTGATAATTTGTGGCCATTGGGTCGAATTTCATAGCAATTGGAGCAAACTACACCTCATTTCCCCAAGGGTCCAAAACTAGTTTTTTTATATCTGATTGAAAGAAGTGATAACGGACATGGGAGGTCGATTGGTTATGCATATGAGTTTCTGATAATGTATTCTACACATCCCCTGATTCAATTTAATTATTTGTGATTGTTTATGCATATTTTGGAAGCCATTTCTACCACTTACCCCAAGGGGGATTTGAGCCCAAAATTGCAAGTAAAATCCTCTATCTTGTTCAGAATTTAGTACAAACTTGCATAAGTTATTGGAGGGACATAATGCATCCATGAACATAATAATTAAGTTATTATATCATTCATACACCTTATCTGAATATTTGGGAGCAATTGGGCTGATTTGGAGACCAAGACACTAAAACTAGTCAAGAGCCAAAATTGTGAAAAAATTGGAAAATTGGGCATTTTGGTAAAAATTTAAAAAAGGGAAATTACACTTCTAGGGTTGTAGTGATTATTCAACTATATCATATGGAGAACCTATAGCTATGGAAACCTATTTGAGCAAGATGAGGGGTCAAATTTAAGGAAAATAAACATGAATATCAGTGTGGCTTAACCTTGCTCAAAAGAGTAGAAGGTGGTTTGCAACTTGGTTTTATACTGTAAGTTGATTAATCAAAAAATGAAAGGGAGAGGTATTTTCCTATGTGTTTCTTTTAATTATACCTTCTTTATCTATGATTTGAAAGGGTGACCCTCACCAACTAAACTCAAGACCCATTCTCGAGGGCATCAATTACCTTTTACCGACCTTAACAAGAAAACCTTGCCAATTTGTGAATAGAAGTACAAGTGGAAGAAATAAAGAGGTTACAACTGATAGTGACCCTCTATGCAAGCTTCTTCACATGATAGGTTTATTCATGATGGATTTGCTGTAACAATGGGTAAAATGGGGGGGTGACTATTTATAGCCGAAATATTTACCCCTCGTTTGTTTGAACCTTTGATAAATCGTGGGGTTAATATGATCTCTAAGGGATGTTTTTGATGATTTTAAAAGAGTTACGATGAACCATTTTGGCATCTCTAAACAAGTCTTTCCAAAGCGATTCGGTCAATCTAAACAAGCTTCACTAAAAAACTCAACTTCTGAGGTGTTTCATCGGGATCAGATGAGTCGCATTGACAATTTAAAGAATTTGCATTGAATAATTTTCATGACTATGGATGAGTGTCACTAAAATGTTTCAACATTTTTTTAGTGAGTTTCATTGACAAATCCATCTATCACACTCTCCACGAAATCGTATGCGATACGTCGAACTATTTCAATGAACTTTTCCTAGCTGGGTATAATTGTGAGGCTTAACAGACAAGTTGAAGAAATGTAGATGAATTAAGATAATTTCATCGATCTTTCAATGAACTAAAAAAAAGGTCACCAAAATGGAAAAAATCAAGAAAAAACTATGAGAAACTTAACAAAAGATGTCGAAAATCAAAAACTTGAAAAAAAGTTCAAGCAATTGTCTCTCATGGTGGAATCAAGTTTTGATAAAATACTTGGCTATAAAGGGTCCCATCATTTCTAAAAGAGAAAATTTGGGAAAGTGGTTACAACTCCAATGAGACTCTTAAGGAGGTAATTTTAAGAAGGGTTCATGAAAAGGATTTTGCAAGGCAGAGCTAGAAAAGGAAATGGTACTACAATGAATATGAGGATTTGTTGTTTCTATTAAAGGTTCATAAGTGATATTACAATAGATTTGAAGATAATTTTAGAAGGAAATACAAAGGAATGAATTTAAGAGATGGAGTTTCAATCATGGGAAGAGGTTTAATAATATTGCGTGATGTAGAATTGGGGTAAATTCCTTTAAAAAATGGAAAAGATTTGTGTGTTGATTCAATCATTATATAAAAGTGAAGAATCTCTAGAAGAGTGCAATCTTCAAATGTAAAATTATAGTTTTCGAGAAAACCCTATTGATGGAGTACTACCATACATTGACTCACATTATTGTAGTTGTAATAAGTTGCAAAATAAAATCTGCAAAAAGGAGTTGTTGTAATGTTTTCGCTCTTGGTGAGTCCATCATTGTAATAAATGTTTTCCCATTATGGATTTATCCATTGTAAATTTACAAATTTTATTGTCTCGTTAAACATGTGAAAGCTACTACTAAGTTCTTTCATGATTGCAAATCATAGACATTTTCCCAATAAATATTTAAAAGCTAAGTAAACGTAACTATTTTTTTGTTTTATTATAGAAGAGATATATCATTTTCATATGTGTATAAGAATTTGGTGAAGAAAATAAAAATTACAATGCCTTTGGAATTCATTTCATGAAGTTGTTGAATTCACTTGAAAGAATATGAAGATTACTCTACAGAATAAGATTTGAAATGAATGGCAATCACTAAATTCCCTATAGATATCCATAAAAAAGTATATTGAACCGAAAGTTTACATGAAGATCAACAATGACTAAAATGATGAAGGAACAAGACTAAATTAAATAATACCACAAAAATATTTTGCAGCTTTAATAGTTTCCTTGTATATTGATAACAAATTATTAACACGATCTTATATCTTCCTCCTTTTCATTAAGGTCATGAGATTACCAAAAAATGATAATGTAGTTACCTATACAAAAATAATTTCTCAGAATGCATATCTCATATACATCTAAGGGATAAACAAATTTCATTTTTGATCTACTTCACACATATTTCAGATATACCTAAATGATGAACGCATTCCATTTTTAACCTAGTTCATGCATATCTCGTATACACCTAAATGACTAACAATTTACATTTTGATCTAGTTCACATTAAAGAGATAGTAATTTTTTTCACCATTAAAAACATATTTCTTTCTATTAAGATGAACCAAAGAAAATATGAGTCTTACAAACTCATATATCATCTTCAATTTAGCATGCTTCTCATGAGTATCAAACCATATCATTATGGTTTCAATAAAATCTAACTATCAAACCATATCCTCATGGTTTCAACTATGGCTTAACCAAAAGCTAACTATCAAACCATATCATCATGGTTTAAACAAAATCTAAGTCTATAGATGAGATACAAAAAATATTCCTTCATATCAAGACCACTTTTTGCAAATCCACAAAATCTCCACCAATATGTCTAATACCAACTAGACAAATCCTAGTCTAAAAATTCTATGATTTGAGTTGGAATAGGTGATTTTTTCAAGGAGGATTTTGAATTCCTAAAGGTTTTTTGAGGGTGTTGAATCCATTTCTACTATCAAAGTTCCTTTTAAAACACACTTACATTTCAATTTTGCAAATTATAAGAAGTCCTATTTGAAAAACAAATTGCAGTCCTATCCAAACTAACCAGACATCTTTAGAAAATAACTAGAATTTACAATTATTCACTACAAATTATACTAAAAAATAATATAAACCCTTTAATATAAATGCTTCTTCTAGATATTCTTCAAAGAAAAGCGTTCCTTCAAGACCATGATCAATGGCCATGGCCTTTTTATAATTAATCATGAATTAATGTGTACATTTTCACATACTGTGAATCCATTCCCAAACAAACAAACCCTAAAACACAGCAAAATGTAAATCCATTCCCAAACAAACACTAAATCACGTTATTTTTTATGAAAGGAGAGACCCATGCAATTATAGTAAACCATTTTAGGTTTACAAACCGTCCTTTTAAAAATGAAATTGAACTTCGAAATGTCCAACAAAATCAACATTTTGATCAACAAATGTTCAATGACTATTTAGACAACACAAAATTTCATACCTGAGTTTAGTCACTCATTGGTTGATTTTGTGACAATTACAATTAAATCTCAGCCATAAGAGAAAACATAATACCATGCTGCACATAGTACGTTGGAGAGTGTTGGGGTCTTTCAATGGCTTCCCACTTTGCAGCTCCTACTGCATTGCCTATAGGTGGAGGCTTCAACATGTAGAAAACTTCATCATCACGAGTGCCCTTAGCATAACCCCTAACAAAAATCCTGTCACGCAACGCACCACAAGACGTCATATATGGAATCCTATCATTCCACTTTGCAAGGGTCTCTGGAAGAGAACACAATGCCCTCCAAACATTTTCCTTGGGATAATATTCCGTCACTCCCTCCTGCCTCTCGACTGAGAAGAAGCGTGCTCCATCAGAAGGAGCAATCACACAGTTGTACATTGAAGGGATTTCCTCTTCCTCCAGCGTTCAAGTTATAACACTTTGTGATGATGATGGTGTTCCAACATATCTATGTTGATGATGATATAGCATTTATTGATAATGTTTCTTTATCACTAACATGCTAATGATGCAGATGATGATGTTTCAGTATTTACATATTGATGTTGCAAATTATATTTCACTATTCACACACTGATGGTACAAAAGAATATTCAGTATTTGCATACTGATGTGGCAGAAGAATATTTAGTATCCACAAACGGATGTTGTAGAAGATGATCCAGTACTCATAGATCATTCAGTATTTACATACTAAGGTTGCAAAAGATGATCTAGTACTCATAGATGATTCAGTATTTACATACTGATGTTAAAAAAGATGATCCAGTATTTTCACACTGAGATTGATTATGAAGATGCACGATGTTGTTCCAAAATTTCCTATGGAATATAGAGATTCACGAGTGAGTTATATAGTTGTGATGATGGTTTTTGTTGATGTAGATACCTTCCTAGTTAAGGAGGAGTGTTAACTTTATTTTAACATTGCGTGATATTATATTGTACTTTTGTTGTATTGTCCTTTGGAGATGTTATTCCTCCATTCAAAAATGTCCTTGATGTAATTAGTCATGTGAAAGTCATGAGGTCAAACCTCCATTGTAAGTCGGGGAAATAGAACCCGCAAAATTAATATATATAATGGATTTTGTATCTTCCTAGGTAGGTCGGCCCTAATTAAAGAACCCGAGTGACATAGTTAGTTATTTGAGTCACTCACCTAATGAATATAAATAGGTGAGGAGCCTCTCTCATTCTCACAAACCTTACACCCAAAGAGAGAGAGAGAGAAAGAGTGTATATTATGGAAGAGGAGAAACTATTCTTTTACACTGTACTTGGTCAAATTCTATACTGAGGAAGTTTTGCAAGGTTTTATCCCTTGTGGTTTCCCTGAGGAAAAAAATTGAGTTCTTTTGTGTGGATGTGCTTGTCTTTCTTTCAGTGATCCTTTTGTTATGGTTATGATGTTATTATTCTAAATGTTTTAGATCTTGTATAGCCATTGAAAATATAACAATCTTCATTCATGTAATTAGGTGCATTACAATACATGATTTCATGCAAAGGGACGATGAATTCTTCACAAATAGTCTTTAAGTATATTGCAATCTTTTGTGCCCATAATTCCAAGTAACATGCCTGTATGGGTACTTCATTGTGGTTCCACTACCACCCCATGTATTGGAAATCATGGAGAATACATACATAGTCCCAACAAATATGAGGAAATGTGAAATTCGTATTTGTTAGCAAGAATGCTCATTTGTTCCATTTTCACATCATCTTCCATAATGACAAAAATGGTAAATTCCCATTTAAACCTTGTGGCATGAACTGTGACATAATAGAGTAGTGGAGTCCATTTCAGTTTGAAATGTGATGGCCTTTCCATCTTGTATAACCTACATAAAAGAGATGCAACTATCTAGTAGGGAGGTTTTAATAATTTTGTTTCATAATCCCACTCTCCCTTTGGAAAAAGTGCTTCCCTAGCAACCAAACCTTCTTGATAAAGTCAATGTTGTTCAACCGCAAGCCTTCAACCCATTAAAGAGTCTTGCAAACCTTTGCCACTAGAAGTTGGTAGGCCTTTTCTAATTGGGTTAGATGAAATGAAGCAATACCCTTTCGTGAGAAATCCTTTATGATGTGTGTTGTGAAATCAATATGGGGAATCAACCAACTTATCACTTTCACACAAGGGAACAAATCAACTCTTGTTTCTTCTTTGTGGAGCCTTGATCTCCTAATGTTTTGGTATATCAAGTCTTCTTCTATGCTGGCATTTTGATATTCTTCAATTCTAAAAAGTTGAGACATCTCTCCCCATTTATACTCTGGGTCAGCCTTAGTGATAGTTTGAGTATCATTATACATATCATAGGGACCTCTTCAGCTCATTATCCGATCGTATCTATTGCACCACTTTAGAATGTTTCCTTGTGGAAAATAAACATGAATATCAATGAGGCTTAACCGTGCTCAAAAGAGTAGAAGGTGGTTTGGAACTTGGGTTTATAACCTAAGTTGGTTCATCTAAAAATGCAAGGGAGAGGTCGTGCTGTATGCATTACTTTCACTTATACCTTCCTTATCTATGGTTCAAAAGGGTGACCCTCACCAAGTAAACTGAGGACATGTTCTCCAGGGCACCAATTACATTTTGCCCGACCTTAGAAAGAAAACCTTGCCAATTGCAGTAAGCCAAACTCTCGACCATTTGCACCTAAAATTCGGCGAGTTTTCAGTGATTGGAATTGCATAAACTGGGTGCCCCAAGGGTAATTGAGGATGCTGAATCCACTAGAAATCTCATTTTCAACAACAAATCGTGTTGCCAGATTCCGACCAAACTTACCTGAAAAGATGCAAATGGTCTAGAGATTAGACAACTCCTTGCCAATTTGTGAACAGAAGTACAAGTGGAAGAAATCGAAAGGTGTTTCAACTTATGGAAGCTGCTTCAAAGAGGTGTATTCATCATGGAGTTCTTGTAACGATGGGTAAAATGGGGGAAAATGACTATTTATAACCCAAATCTTTACCCCCGTTTGTTTGAACCTTTGATAAATCGTGGGGTTAATATGAGCTCTAAGGTATGTTTTCGATGATTTTAAAAGAGTTACGATGAATCATTTTGGCGTCTGTAAACAAGTCTTTCCAAATCGATTCGGTGAATCTAAACAAGCGTCACCGAAAACTCAACTTCTCAGGTGTTTCATCGGGTTCAAACAAGTCGCATTGACAATTTAAATAATTTGCGTCGAAATCATATGATATACGTCGAACTATTTCAATGAACTTTTCCGAGCTGGGTAACATTGCGAGGTATGAAATACGTCGAATTATTTCAACGAACTTTTCCGAGCTGGGTAACATTGCGAGGCTTCGGAGACAAGTTGACCAAATGTCGATGAATGAAGAGAATTTCATCGATCTTTCCATGATCTCAAAAAAAATTTCAAACGTTTGTCTCTCATGGTGGAATAAGTTTTGAGAAAATACTTGGCTATAAAGGGGCCATCATTTCTTTAAAAAAGAGAAAAATGGGAAAGTGGTTGCAACTCCAACCAGACTCTTAAGGAGCTAATTTTAAGAAGGGTTTATGAAAAGGATTTTGCAAGGCAGGGCTAGAAAAAAGAAATGGTACTACAAGGAAGATGAAGATTTGAGGTTGTTATTAAATGTTCATACGTGATATCGCAATAAAATTGATGATAATGTTAGAAGGAAAAACAGAGGAATGAAGTTGGTGTTTCAATCATGGGTGGAGGTTTAATAACATTGTGTGATGTAGAATTGGGGTAAATTCCTTAAAAAACAAATGGAAAAAAGTTGTGTTGTTTCAATCATGCTATAAAAGTGAAGCATTTATAGAAATACAATGTTCAAATGTCAATTCATAGTTTTCCAGAAAACCCTATTGATGGAGTACTACCATTCATTGACTCACATTATTGTAGTTGTAATAACTTGCAAAATAAAATCTACTAAAAGAAGTTGTTGTAAATCTACAAAAAGAAGTTGTAATTTTTTGGCTCCAAGTGAGTCCATCTATATAATTAATGTTTTCCCATGATGGATTTATCCATTGTAAATTTACAATTTTATTGTGTCATTAAACATGTGAAAGCTACAGCCTACTACTAAGTTATTTCATTACTGCAAATCATAGACATTTTCCCAATAAATGTTTAAAAGCTAAGTAAAAGTAACTGTTCTTTTTGTTTTATTATAGAAGAGATATATCATTTTCATGTGTATAAGAATTTGGTGAAGAAAATAAAAATTACAATGCCTTTGGAATTCATTTCATGAAGTTGTTGAGTTCACTCAAAAGAATAGAAAAAATCCTCTACAAAATAAGATTTGAAATGAATGGAAATCACCAAATTCCCTATAGATATCTATCAGAAAGTATAATGAACTAAAAGTTTACATGAAAATCAACAATGACTAAAATGATGAAGGAACAAAACTAAATTAAAGAATACCACAAAAATATTTTACAGCTTTAATAGTTTCCTTTTATATTGATGACAAATTAATAACATAATCTTATATCTTCCTCCTTTTCATTAAGCTTGTGGGATTACCAAAAAATGATAATGTAGTTACCCATACTAAAATAATTTTTCAGAATGCATATCTTATATACATCTAAGGGATAAACAAATTTCATATTTCATTTTTGATCTATTTCACACATATTTCAGATATACCTAAATGATGAACACATTTAATTTTTTACCCAGTTCATGCATATCTCATATACACCTAAATGACTAACAAATTCCATTTTGATCTAGTTCACATAAAATAGGTATTAATTTTTTTTACCATTAAAAACATATTTCTTGTTATTAAGAGGAACCAAAGAAAATATGAGTCTTACAAACTCATATATCATCTTCCATTTAGCATGTTTCTCATGAGTATCAAACCATATCATTATGGTTTCAACAAAAGCTAACTATCAAAACATATCATCATGGTTTCAACTATGATTTCAACGAAAGGTAACTATCAAACCATATAATTATGGTTTCAACAAAAGCTAACTATCAAACCATATGATCATGGTTTCAACAATAGTTTCAACAAAAGCTAACTATCAAACCATATCATCATGGTTTGAACAAAAGCTAAGTCTACATATAATATACAAAAAAGCTTCCTCCTTATCAAGACCACTTTTTGCAAATTCACAAAATCTTCAGCAATGCCTAATACCAACAAATCCTAGTCTAAGAATTCTGTTATTTGACTTGGAACAGATGAATTTTTAGGATAGTATTTTGAATGCCTTAAGGATTTTTGAAGGTGTTGAATCCATTTCTACTATCAAAGTTCTTTTTACTGCAATTTTGCAAATAAAAAAAAAAAATTTACAGTCCTATCCAAATCAACCATGTTTAAAAATCTTTAAAAAAACTAAAATTTACAATTATTCACTACAATTTGTACTAGAAAAATAATATAAACCCTCTAATATAAAAACTTCTTCTGGATATTCTTCACAGAAAAGCTTGAGAGCCATGATCAATTATAATTAATCATGTCTACATTTTGACATAATATGTAAATCCATTCCCAAAGAAAAAAACACCCTAAAACACAACAAAAGGTAAATCCATTCTCAAACAAACAAACCCTAAATCACATTTTTTCTAAGAAAGGAGAGAACCACGCAATTACAGTAAACCATTTTAGGTTTACAAACTCTCTTTTAAGAAATGAATTCTGGAATGTTCAACAAAGGTTAACATTTTGACAAAAAATGTTAAACAAATATTTAGAAAACACGAAATTTCATACCCGAGTTCAGTCGCTCATTGATTGATTATGCGGCGATTACGATTAAATCTCAACCGTAAGAGCAAACAAA
>LPNX010822875.1:301077-335573 GCA_001517045.1 Pseudotsuga menziesii
GCACATAAGAAATCGTAGATGAATACAGTTTTGAGGAGGCTGTTGTCCGAGAGGGTCCATCCGCCTATAAGAACCAGCTTTTGATTCACAGAAATGCAGTAAAATAGTGTAATTCCATGATCTTGATCATAACCGGGAAAGTGGGGAAGGCGAGGGAGTGTTTCCCAGGTGCCTTGCAGAGGATCAAACACAGTAACCACAAATTGCAGATCATTATCACGGTATTCACGGAGCTCGAAGAAACATATTACCTGCTGGGAAGTGCCAAGAATTTTTCTGTCGTAATAGAAGTGGGCGCTGTTCACCGTGGCCCTCCAGCTTCTGCAGACGGCTGAGAGGTTGCGATGGGATTCGTAAGACACCCTTAGAAGACACTGTCGAGCTACATCACTTGGAAGACATGGGAATAGCTCCATAATCGCTACGAAGATGTGGCAGAGAAGAGCGAAGATGATATTCCAGCGAAGTATGAAAGACGGGACTCGGAAAATAATATCACTTAGCGGGCCAGTCCTCGGAATCAAGATGTATCCTTTAAATAGGCTTTCGAAGAGGAGTTATGAATTAGGAAAAGAATTTGAAATAATTAAAAATTCAGTTTTTTTTGAAAATAAGGTTTCTATTATTAATATTTTATTATAATAATTTAATCACATAATTTTCAATTTTTTTTAACGAGGTGTTCTATTTTTTTGGACTAATTTTAGTTGAAAATGTTAAAATATCATATGCACTTGGAAATGCATAATTGGTTTGAGATGTTGACTGAAAATGTAATTTGAATAGTCAAAAAATAAACATGTAGTCAAAAAAAATTATCCATATTTTTTGGCAAAATTGATATAAAAACATAGAATATTAATATATTTTTTCAATAAAAATGTAATTAAAATAATAAAAAATAATAAAGTAAAAGTTTTTTTCCAATATTTCAGAAAAAATGATTAAAACTCATTTAAAAAGAGCATAGATCCAAATCCTAGGCTCTATCAAGCATCCACAAGGATCAAACCTCTTCTTAAGTATTGCACTCAATGGGCTATCAACTTTGGCTTGTCCTACATATAGCCATTGATTTGATTCAAACCAAAAGACACATCTTTTTATTTAAGGTAGACATATAATATTTTATTATTAAAATTTAATATTATTTGTGCGAGACATATAATATTTTTATTATCAAACCAAAAGACACATCTCAATCGAGCATCTCTAATCGTTATAACTATAAATTGGCAACAAACCCATCATTTAATTCATTGCATTTGTTGCATAGAAAAGGGTCATTTATATTCATTTATAGATATGGGTCGAAGAGTAATTGAAGTTATAGATATGATTGATCACATCTATAACTCCAATTACTCCACAATAACATCTACACATAAAGTCTGGAGGAAGTGGTAGTAGTAATGCTTTTACTTGTGTACTATCATGAATTTTGACCTAACACATATGGGCATAAGTCCCATTGATTATGATGTTACTTTGATGTTTTATTTGATATATGGGGTTTAATACCCCATTGCATATGAACATGATGATTTGTTTGATATATTGGGTGTAAGCCAATTACATATGTTTTATGTATGATTTCATGTGTTGGGGTAGACCTTGAAGCACATAATTGATGAGATGTTTTGTGTTGAGCGAGGAGCTCTAAAGCACATGGGTATTTAATGTTTGTGTTGAGCGAGAAGATATAGAGCACATGTGTGTTTATATTTGTGTTGAGCAAGAAGCTCTGGAACAAATGAGTTATGAAAACCTTTGTGTTGAGCATGAAGCTTTGAAGCACATAAAAAGATAAAATTGGAAGTGTTGGGTATAAGACCTGGAGCCTTCTAAGTTGATGTTGAGCATAAGCTCTCGAACATCTGATCCTTGGAAATTGTATCCCTAGGTGTATCCTACAAGTATATCTGAGCATTAGTGTTCAGCGAGGATCTCTAGAATTGCACTAAGTTTGTAACTCCTTGTTTTTACCGTTGAGTATGGGCTCTGGATAAGTGTTAGGAGTTATCGAAAAGAATTAATATGTCTTGTGAAAATGACTCGAATAAAACATTGATCTCATCTGACTTATTTTTAAGTGATTAAATGAAATTTCGAATTTCTATATCTCATCAAGCACTGTAAAAATACCATGCTATACAAGGGAATCCACCATGCAAGGAGATTTAAAGTTTCCTAACCTAATAAACCTAACCCCTACGTGAAGGCCTTATTAAAGAAAGTGTCATATGTTTAGGGATCATGTTATATGATACTTAAGGACAAATGTTAACAAATGATATATATATATATATATATATACATGATATGTATAAAGAGTAAGAATAGTAATAATATTAATAGCTATAAGAAATAAAGAAAGGCTCCATATATTATTATTATTACTAATGATAATTAAGTATTAAAATACCTACAAGACTCCAAGTAGGAACTAGTTAAAAATTCTTAAGTTAAATATTAAAAGTACATAAATTAAATAAAAATGGTTAAATCAAGAAATCAAATGATTCTTGATTTAACTGCCCCTTTGACTAAAAATTCTTCCGATAAAAACCCAAGCCAAAGAGAGGCTTGGGAATCTGCTATCTTTTTGTTATTCAACAATTTTACGTGATTATTTTGAATAAATTTATTGGAGAACATTTTTTTGTGAGAGGAAAAATGAGAATAGATTCAGAACTTAATATCCTAGATAGGGAATCCTTACCTTAAAAGCTCTAAGCTACTTGCATGTTGGAATCAGCTAGGGAATCCTTACCTTAGGAGCTCTAAGCTACTTGCATGTTGGAATCAGCTCGGGGGGATCCGAATTGAAACCAGTAACGGTTTTGGGTCATGGTTGGGTGGAACATGGTAGTTCCCAAGTTATTTGGTTATCTAACAGGGTCAGGTATGTCTATGAATTTGTTAATGTTGGGTATTTGAGTGTGCAGGTTTTCATCCATTGAAAGAGCTTCATCTTCTAGGTATGAGGTTCTTGATTTTTCCTTTGCAAAATTCACTAGTTTTACTAATTGGAGTAGAGTGAATTCTAAATGATTATTTAAGTAACAGTGTGCTATAAGGTAGGTTATCTTTTCTACGTTTACAGATTAAACTAATTATGTATTAGCATATATATTTCTTCTACTAAAGGTTAGGGTTATCAATAGAAGGGTTTTGTTTTCTATTCTCATTATTTATTGATAGATATAATTATTTGATCAAATGTTAGGTTATGTGTTTGTTTATTTTACTAGGCTATTCTATTATATTTTATTCATGATGAAATAAGAACTATTAGTGCTAACTACAGTAGGGTTTGTTTCTAGTTCATTTCTAAAATATATTTTATGTCTATTAATTAAGGATTTTGTTTTCTAGTTCATCCAACAATTTATTTCTTATCTATAAATTTAAGTTCCAAAAACCTAGCACTATTTAAGAACAAAGACTATATCCTATCTCTACTCGAAGATTTCATAGTGCCGGTAAGATTATATCAAATATAAATAAACCAAACTAGTATCTATAACATTAGCTTAATATCTAAGCAGAAGATTATAACATAAATATAAATGGATAAACACTTTAAATAAAAAATATTATAAAACTGAAATATAACCAAATCATTTCCATTTTTTGAAACAACAATGTAAAATATCAAGCTAAGATATCGAGATCTCTAAGGTTTGTAGGCACGAGTGCCTCATTCATCGTAACTACGTTATATACTATACAACCTAACACAAACATCCATTATCAAAATCATATCTCTCAAGAGATTCAACATAATAAATCAACCCTAACTTAATTACAAAACACTTAAACATATATCACATCAATCAAGAGGTTACATGATCGAATCCTATTGGCATACATGCCAAACCAAAACCTCACCCACACACACCATTTACAACCATCATAACCTAGGATCGAATCCTGCGAAGCTCACAACTTATAAACCCAGAATACATTAAAAGTATGACCAACATTGAATCTTGTAGGATTCACTAGCAGCGTTATCAACATTGTAATAACTTGCATTTTATTTCCACACAGTCTAATCTAATAAACATTTAAACACAAGAATATTTAACCACAAATTTATTTCATTGTTGGGTCAACAAATCCCTACGCTAAATGAAAGCAACCCACAGATCGATTTCGTTGCTTTGTCAACAAATCTCTACACTAAACACCCACTAAATTTACACAATGTAAAACATTTCTATATTTCTCCACACAGAAATCAAAACACCATTATATATGATGTATCCATTTCGTGGCTCACGCTCGTTATACCAAACAGTAATCCATTAAATTAACCACTATACATAAATAGGAAAAGTTCTCATGTATATATAAATGGTGCATACAACTAAAATAACATCGAGTGGAATCCATATATGAATCAAATTACATAAACAAAGAGGCTAAATGGCCTAGATAAAGTCTAAAAACCTTCATGCTACATCAAATAATTACATATCATTATCCTTTCCTATATTGGGATTGTATCCATCAATAGCACCTTGTTCCCCCTCCCCTACGCTCTATCCCTTTCCTCTTCTCGGAATATTGAAGTTGGTTCTCCAAGGACATTAGTCAACACCCTATAGTTTTGATGAAACTTTCTAATCCAACTATTAAAATAAGGTAGATAATCTTCCAATGCATAATAATTGGTTTCACTTGAGTGAAGGGTACACTTTTTTTTAAGGTCGGGACATAGGATTTCAGCCATAATCACTACAAACTTCAATGTACATAGGGAGTTTGATGTGCTTGATTACATGCCAACCCCATACCATCATACATGTATGCTGGAATCCAATGGAAGTCTAATGAATTCTATATGGGATCTAAAATTCTATTTTTTGCATATGAATTCCAACGAGTTTGGAACCACTCTCAAGCATCCTTACTAAACATTAAGAATCAAACACATTGTCAATCCTTATGACAAATTTATCTCACAAGTAACAATGCATTTTATACATGGATATTGACGATTCTAAAGAGCGTGCTCAAATACCATGTTAGCTAGAAAATAATCTAAATATAAATTAATGACATATGACATATACAGATAGGACATTAACACATCTATCAATCTAAAATAATACACATATATGACAT
The DNA here is from genome assembly GCA_001517045.1 of Pseudotsuga menziesii. Taxonomy (NCBI): domain Eukaryota; kingdom Viridiplantae; phylum Streptophyta; class Pinopsida; order Pinales; family Pinaceae; genus Pseudotsuga; species Pseudotsuga menziesii. The sequence goes on from LPNX010822875.1 coordinate 306,214, forward strand.
AAGGTTAAGATGGTAAAATTAGATGTTGATTTGTTCATTTAATTTTTCAATTTTAAATTTAAATTATAAATAGTTCACATTGTTATTTGTTGTACACTAGTTTTACATTTTTCATTTCTTAGAGATGTCGTATTTTTTGATGATTTTTTTGTGTATTTATGATTTCAATGGATACTATGGATCCAAATGTAGAGATTCAATGAGTGATTTCCGACCTAAGAAATATTGGTGCCACATGGAGGGTTGGAGACCAATTGCACCGCTCCCGGGCACAATCATTGGATTCGATTGTAGACATGATTAGCCACTTTTTTGATTCTATGCACAACATCACATCATACATAGAAAGGAAAAATAAAGAATATACAAATGGCTTGAGATACAACTAATTTTAAGAAGCTAAAGATCACAAAGAACACATATTTACATTGTTTAGAGTCCCCAGAATGAATAACATTCCAAGCACCAACATAGCACATATTTCCATTGAGTGGTGAACATATCCACCATTATAAATGCTTTGGATGGATAAATGGTACATGTTTCTTAATATCCCACCACATAAAAACATGGAACTACAACAATACTTCATCTAAAAGTTGTATGTTGAGTTCGTGATGGTTAAACATGTAAATTATTTTGATTTCTTGGGATTCTAGGACATAGGTTTGAGGATGCCCCAAAATCATCCCAATGAAAGGCTTAGATATTCTAATAGGCCCATACCTCCACCATGTATTCAGATACCTATGCCATATGTCCCTATCACACATCATATGGTTCCCAAGACATGTGAGGAGTTTCTAACTCTACCTTAAGTGATTGTCTACCATAGCACTGCTATTGACCATGCAAAGTCATCTTCCTCTAGTGGGGTACAACCATCATCTCCTACTGATGTTGGACCATCTAGTGGTGAGGGTAGAGAAAAATCCCATAAGCTCCACATCGAGACACATGTGTGCACAACGTGTGGTCAATCCTGATATGGTCGTGCACCAACACATGCTACCTCTATGATTACCTTGAATAAAGTAAGTATATGGTTAGCACTAATGTCATTCAAATTATTTTTCCATATTGTACACATGTTAAGGTTGTTAATACATACAATTTTTAATCTTGTGGGATCTTGATGCCTCTACGAGGGATATTGGTGTACCAAGTGTTGTCATATATAAGGAGACAACAAATAAAACTAGGGTCATATTTAAAGTAATCATTATGTTGATACATATCATTTAGTTAATACATGTTAGTTCACTAATGTTATATGGTCTAATATTTACAATTTTTTAAGTTACACGAATCATATTCTTAGCAAGATGAGGGAGACATGTAACTTAGTGATATCTCGAAGGGTTTTCTGTATGAGTTTTTTATGTGGGTGACTACATGGTTAATGACTTAACCTTGTTCAAATTATTATCGTTTATTGTACTCCTTTATATATTACTAATATTTATAATATTTAAACTTGCAAGTGCTACATGGATATGTAAATAAGGAAGGATTTTCTAGTAGAGATCCCCCCATGAGGAGGGATGTCCTAAATAGAGGTAAGTATTACAACATGTTTTTTTTCAATACACCTTACGACATCCACTCATTGGTTTTCCTCTCCTCGTAGTCCAAATGTAAAGAAGGGTTGTGTCTACATCAAATGGAACTCTTCCATAAAAAGAGAGGGTGACCATGATCATAGACCTACTGATTCCACGGTAATGTATAGCCTTCAATGACAATTGTTGGTTATCTTTCAATCTAGTCCACAACTTGTTTTTCTTAATGCTTCTTTCACATATTTACAACATCAACTGGATATTCCTTCATGTCATACCTTAGCGGGGCCGTTGATCAAACAATTAGTGTTTCATCTACGATGGAAACAAGTCACAAGGGTATCTACTTCAATATTTGTACATGGTTCATTTGTGTGTTATATTGTGTATTCATGAGTGATCTCTAGTTATTTTAGAAATTGGTGAATGTAACCTCACTCCTCCAATATTAAAGTGCATGTGAATCAATGTGATGATTGACCTATGACCCCACTCGCTACACAAGAAACCCATTCTCTTGGCCTCAAGCATATTTTTTCGATGAGATTTTCATTAATTACAATATTTTTTAGTACTTTTTCATGTGTAAATGTTGATAATTGTTGAGATAATTGACATAGGATATTTTATTGGTAGAGCACATTTGCAGAGAGTATTTTGATGACGAGGAAGACACCACAAGAATCCATACTTCAGATGGATTCAGTGAGTGTTTGTTATAACTTATTGAGCCATAATTTTAAGAAAATTAAGTTTGTTAGTGATTAAGTATTTGTTCAGTTAGCTTATCCAAAATTTTTATCTTTGACCTATAGTCTCCAGAGATTGAAAATGGTCCTAGAAATACGCAATATGCATCAGAGTTGGGAAAAACAAGATTAAGTTAGAGTTTCGTTGTGTATTCCAGGAAAAATGTAATTCCATTTACATGTACATCATTATAATTTTGGATACATTTACATTGACAAGCCATATAAGAGTCATCTACTTTTATATGAAAACTTGCATGATATAATATAGTTCATATTTTATCTTGACATTTTCACAATAGTCTTCAGCATGATCATACATATCTGTCCAATGATATTTGTATAGTTTGGATGATTGCATAGAGATATCATATATAACATTGAGTAATTTGGTTAATGGAATATGGAGGACTAAAATTACTAACACACAATGACAACAATGCACAATTAACCCAATGGACACTTGCAATATTCTTCATCATAATCCAATTGCATATACAATGTAAAATTGTATTGACAACGATGCACAATTACAATGTTTTTTACCACAGTCAAATTATATGAAATTTTGTGAGTGTTTTCATGGCCCATTTATCAGGCATGGTTATGTTTTCAAGTCAAATCCAAAATGTTATTTTTGAAGCAAAACATGGAAAACCTACTCTCTTGTCAAAGAAGTGTAAATTAAATAGATATCGTATTTTCTGAAATAAAAGAAAAAAGAGTAAAAAATGTGCATCAATGTCTTCAAGATCCAAATGAAAGTGTGGATGTATCACTACAACAAAAACCTGTGATTAGCATCTATTTTAACTCTCTTTTTGGCGTCCAATATCACTTTTAGTGCATTTTCATCATTTTTTGTACAAAATGGATGCTTTTCCATGGGATGGCAGTTTTAATGGCACAATTTGCATCCTTTTTTTGAAAGTACGTGCTATTTTGGATGCTAGTTGGCATCCAAATTAGAATCCTTATCGTCCCAATTAGCATCCTAATTGGCTTCCATAATAGCATCCCAAGTAACACCCATAAAAACCTCCAAAATAACATCTAGAATAGCACCAAGCATAGCGCTATGTATAGATCCAAGTAGTGTGCCATGAATTATGCCAGGAAAAACATCCAACATAGATCCATGTATAGGTCCAAGTATAAATCCAATAACTGCACTTGGAAAACATCCAACATACTGCTAGGTATAGCGCCAGAAATTTCGAAAGTAACTGCACTAAGAATTGCACCCATAAAGCATCAAAGAAAAAATTAGGGCTAATTCCTAATGTTTACCCCAAATAATTTTCTAAGATTTGATTCGCAGTCCTGATAGGTTGATAGTTAATGTTTTACATATATCTCTTTCTTGGGTGAATATTTGGGCCTATGTAGCAGTTAAATGTCCTATGCATGAACCATGTGTAATAGAAACAGTAGTTATGTAGTGGTTATTGTAACAAGCAGCTACATTTGCAATAATCAATAGCATCACTCTCTATAAATTGAAAGAAAGAATTAAAATGTAATAAAATCAAAACTCTAATTGTTTAACCACATAATGAAGCACCCTACATATTTCTTATAAAACAAGATACCACTAAGAATAAAATATAATGGTATATACACATGCAATGAGGTGCCCCATCTAACATAGTCAAACCCTAACTCCAATGCCCCCTCTTGTATGGATAAGGTTTCCTCGAATATAATTCACACTCAAGTACACATAGAGCATGAAATCATGCATCCAACTCATCGAGGGATCTATGCTCTTTAATGTATCATAATTCCATGCCATTCTATATGCGTCCTTACATTGGTATCTACACCCTCCTAAATATGGAATACGCATACACATACATTACATTAGTAAATGCTTAGAAACTAATGTTGCACCCCATTAAATGCACCTTCTTCTACAACAATAAACATACTTCCTCATAGTCCATACTAGAATAAGGTTAAAAAATAGACCACAATAGTTTGATACATGGTTGGATCTTTTACATCTCAAGAAATCCCTTTTCAAAGTCAAGTTTGACAAAAGTCATTATACAATTATAAATCCTTACCATATGTTAAGACGTTTATAAATATGCCTAGCATATTCCCTATTTTATCGAATGTTTCATTATTCCACATTATCAATTGCATGAAAGGAAGGTAAACCTAGATAGAGGCCATTGTTTATATTTCATCTTCTAAATCAAATGTGGGAGACCAATGATTTAAACATAATGTAGTTGGACCTAGAAACATGGTCCACCTAATTTTTTTTTTTATCTCTAACCTCCTTGTCTTAGAGTATAAATGAATCCCCTAATATAAGTGGTTGATTTTGGCATGGACAAAAAGCATCTAATGAACCTTGATATGTTCCAATTGATACATTTACCTTCCCTTATACATCAAATTACATTAGGATGGACCTGCATTAATGAGTTCTCTCGAAGAAGAGAAACAACCAATGAAGGACTAGTATGGAACTTACATACTATAGGGTTGAATTTCCCCAACCAAATCGAGCCCATGTCTTGGTATGCTGGGATGAAACATTGTTTTCTTGGTATATGCATTTGGTCAAATAACACGACAATCCCTATTAATCATTAGTCTAGTCCCGAAGGCCAATGCAATAGGACCAGATACCTATCACATCATTCCATGGTATTGTGTCCAGATCCACATAATCTTTATTTGAGTACTCTATTTTTTTCCAAGTAACAACGTCAAAACCACACCCAAGCCAATTAATATTAGGAGCATATTGCTGATCCTAAGGGACAAAAGGGAAGGTGCAAATCCACTAGGCATATTGGAATTTACGATCCAAGATCCAACTACAATATTTTTAACTTCAACAACTTAAATATACACTATAGGAGCTAGAATTACCACAACTACTGGCACCAGACTTTCCCCCCAATGGATCCTCGTTAATAGATTTAGATTGTACTCATTCAAGTTATATATATATATATATATATATATATATAGCATGAGTTTATTTGATTTTTGATTTATTATTTTTTAATTGTTTTGTTTATATAATGGTATATATTTATTTTTGTTTTGTTATATTATAATATAACGCAACTAAACTAAATATATCATTATATAAAAATAAAAATAAAAATAAATAAAAGCTAACTAAAAATAAAAATAAACTAGCATGCCCCATTACTCTTTCATATGTTTTGAACAGTGCCATCAACAGAGATTGTAGACTGCACCCTAGCACGAGACCGCATCCTACCACCTCACACCACCCATGCGATTTGGATACAACGAGATCTGTTTGAATTGAAAACAAGGAGGCCGGTCGCACCCCACTTTCCAACGAGGAGAAGGACAAGAATTTTTGGATGTGAGACAACTACATAAATGCTAATCCAAAACCTTGTTTGGTTAAGATACCCTATTAAGGATTTCTATTTAATATTGCATACTTTGTTAACTAAAAGGGATCCGACACATTTATCATTGGAAAACATGCACAAATAGCATGGGATTAAAATTGGAAACTATAAACAATGTCATTGGTAACACTTTTGTTAGACCAATGCCCAAATTAGATACAGGGACAAGAATTTGCATTGCTAACTTTCTCGTTAGAGCAAGCAAAAAATAAGCAAAAACCATTGGCTTGAAAAGGGAACCACAAGGGGGGAATGCACAATTGGTTCACACTTCCTCGTTCTCAACATGTGTGAGTGTAGGAGACCTAGAAAAGGGTAATAAATTGCATGCTTGTGTGCTTAGAAATGGTTTTGAATCAGTGTTTGTAATGAGCCTTGTTATTCTAACTTATATGAAATGCAAAAAAATATAGATGATGTCTTCCGAATGTTTGACAAAATGATTAAGGTAGACCTGGGGTTATTCAATCTTCATTCCTATTAATCAAGGATATAGTAGCAAGGAATAAAATGATAAAGTAGTGAGGCTATTTTGTCAACTACTACGAATAGGCTCGAACCAAATTATAATACCTCCACTATTTTTCATAGAATGTACTAGCATAAAATCCCATGAACATGGAAAGCAACTTTGTGCACATATAACACAATCTGTGTTTGGACACAATATTTTGAACAAGTTCGCTAGATATTGTAGCAGAGTTGATGCACATAAAGTGTTTGAAAATATGATTGTAGAAAATAATATAGTTTTAGGGACCACAATTATAGTTGGATACACTCAGAAAAGGGTTGATAGACGAGGCCTTGAAATTATTCAGCATAGTAAAATGTGCATGTGTTAATCCCAATCGAATCACCTACCCCACTGTTCCGAGTCATGCATGTGTGAACTTAGGTTCTATGGAAGAGGAAAACAAATCAATGCTCGCATTATCAAATTGGGGTTGAGTTGGATATTTTTGTTTCCAATGCCAGTGTAGACATGTATATTAAGTGTGGGGGAGTCTAACAACACAAATATCCATTAGTGGAACAAAATCAATTTTTTTTATTTTTTTACCTAAGGCACAACTCGAGTGTTAAGTTCAGAGTAAAGAAGAGTAAGAACGTATTGTTAAATATCAACCAATATCAAAGTAAGAGCACAATATTCAACCAATAGTGTCCTACAAATCAAGGAATCCACTCAGTTTTATATGCAACAATAATTAGTTTAATAATTACGGCATGGAGTACCTAGAAATACTATGCTCAATACTATTCTCCTTCAAGTCCAAGTGTTCATCCATATCGATGAACCATGAGGACACTACTATTCAAGGAATAATTCACACTCGAAGGTCGATTTTCCACCCAGGTAATGCAATATCTTATCAATAGCAACATTCCTATTATCTTTTGAGATGTAAACACTAGCTCCAAACTCGAGCTAAATAGTTATCAAAATTTTCATTTGAAGGTGCCTTCCTACAACTCATTGATAAACTAGGGACACTTCCTATTAAATAAGGAAGAATTGACATGGAAGCTGAAGGTGCACCAAAATAACATGTACCTTCATGAGTTTTCCTCCCATCTCGATGCATTTATGGGATATTAGGCATAGTTTAGTCATCATTCAGCATTCAATGCATGTACGATATAGTGGAGTAGTTAAGTCTATGCTTATTTAAGTCTTTTCCCTTTTATCTCCATCCATATATTGGAGTAGTTAAGCCTATGCATAGTTTAAGGATTGGCTTCATCAAACAATAATCATGGATGGATCCTTGTAAATTATAAAGTTTGTTTCCAAATAAATAAAGGATATGATGTCTATTTAATCTATCTTTATTCTGGGTTTCTCTTATTTATGCTTGGGTGTTTCTCTACATCAACTGTAGTGGAAAAATTGCTGAAAAATGAGCGTTGTCTTGAAAAATTGCAATTTTTTCTCGTTTCTCATTTTTCGACTAGAAAAAATCACAAATTTTCAAAAGATCGAACACCAAAAAAAATCATGAAAAATTGGGAAAAATCAGGAAAAATCGTGAAAATTTGGCAAATAGAGGAAAAAATTGATAAGCAAATTTTGACCCTATTAATGTACAAAATTTGCATTTTTTAATGATTGTCGTAGTTTGCCGATTTTTGCAGATTTTTTCCACTATGAAATCAACCAATGCACTTCATGAGCTCCTTAATATGATTTTGGATGAAGTGAACATAAACATTGATCTTTTTCATGGCCAAGCTCATTTGGATTTCTATCCCATTTGCAAAAACTTGAGAAATATTATGTCTGATAAACAATTATTCAAATATCCCTTCTCTTTTTTAAGCATGTGAGGGGGGATAGTCTTGCAATCCAACATTATGGCATCCTCATTTTATATACCAAATATAGAATAATTGTCAATGCATTGGTCGAACTCACATTGAATATTATATACCTTACCAACCAATCTTCTGCATTATTCGTTTGAACATTGACCTTTGTATTTTCTTGGTCCATTTATTGTTACCTCATTTAAAATGAATCATATTGACTGCCATAGACACTTTAATAATATTGTATGAAACCATCATGATTACAAAAATGTTTCCCAAGCAATCACCCAAATTCTCTATACTAACACAATTCCCAACTTTAATTGTTCCTTGGATTTTGTTATTAACAATGCTTACAATTTTGTTAATGAAATAATAAAATATTTGCTCAAATAGTTCAGAGTCAATCATTATAGCTACCCCAAGCAGGGATGGAATTTGATGGGTAAATGCCTGTCATGGGCCAATTTACCCATCAAATACAGCTAAGAGTTTACAGAAACTGTCAAAATCTGGCTTAGAATACAGAAAACGTTTGAGATTTTGATTGTTACTGGCAATTTTGAAGGGTGTGCATCATTTGAAATTCCTACCCTGACCCCAAGGACACTAGAAAAGAAAGTGTTGGATTTGAATAATTTTTTTTGACTATCATAACAACATCGTCCTCCTATATTTCAAAAATTTCCCAAATGTTCCTCCAATTAATATGGTGTATTATAAAGGATGAGAGTTTTTAATTGAACATCCCCAACATAGGGTTCATATTCAACATTACCACAAATTCCATAAATAAATGATGTAAGAAGAGTTCACGGAGTAAATTTTTACCTTCATTACTACAAGAGAGATATGCATAACCAAAATCATTTTTTTGGACAAATATCATATGTGTGACCTTAATCTATTTTCCATATTTGAGATTTAACTATCAGTTCAGTAATTAAACAACAGAAAAAAGTGATGAGGAAAATTGCAGGTGCGTGAAACTATTGAAAGATAATGACCAAGTTGTATCTTGGAGAGGTCATAACCATTGATAAAATGTTGGTATTTACATAGAAATATTTGATAGGGAGGTTATACTGAAATATTATAGGGGATAACTTAGTGAGTTAGATAGAACAACACTAGAATCCATTGCTAGGATATACACTACATTTCCACACTCAAGTGAAAGGATGGTCAATGTTTCTTTTCAATGATGAGTAGTTATATGTAGCAAAGGTGTTGAAGATGAAATCGTTATAGGTCTTGTTTCACAAAAAATGAGGGGAATTTTGTGTGCACCTACAAAATTTTGGAACATGGAAAAGAGACACAAATTTAGATTGAAACTATATGATGAGAAAGGTGATGGCCGAAATCAGGGTTTAAAATTCCTATGACTACCCAAGGACACTAAAGAAGTAAGTATTCGACCATACATTTGAGCTTATATTTATATGGCACTTGAGATTTGATGGTGATTTGGAGGAGTTCTCTAGGATATAATCCCTAATGTATTTCTAAGCAAGCTAGCAATAGTCATCTCATCTAGAAGCCTGAATCTATCCTTTTGATATTGAAGTCCATTAGAGTATCCTTAGATCAACATCATTGAGGTAATTTGGAGAAACATTATAATATCCCTCAATTCTCATCTTGAAATGAGATACTGAAGAAGAGTTGAGCAATGAAGAAGCATTTCAAACCCATTTTAGAAGTTAGAAGAGGATGATAGAAGGTCTAGATTTTCACTCAAGATTGGACCATTTTATGGTTGGTAGTTCTGGTAGTGTTACACTTAAAAGCAATAACAAACATATAACTTGGGGTACCTTTGACGACCAAATTTGAATTTTTTGCATGTAAAACCTCTTGTACTGGTATGGCGCTCATCCTCGAGAAGGACTCCCACAAGAGGAAACCAACATTGGCACGGGAGATCGTACAATAAGATGAAAGGTGTGGCACTCTAGAAGAAATACATAGAGGGAGAAAAAGGGAAAATCCCTACAATAACGATGTGGCCCTATTGTGTGACATTATAGACAGAGAACCTTCCACATATGAAGAGGCTACATAAAATAAAGAATGGAATGATGCTATGATTGAGGAATATTAGTCAATCATGAAGAATGATGTCTCGTAGATAGTTTCTAGAAGGGAAAACAAGTCTATTGTAACTTCAAAATGGATCTAGAATATCAAGCATGTTGTAGATTTAAGCATCGAGAAATACAAGGCAAGGTCCGTAGCACAAGGCTTCTCACAGAAAGAAGGAATGGACTACAAAAAGACATTTGCGCCTGTGGTGAGGTATACTTCCATTAGGACCATACTTGCATTAACAACATTTATGAAATGGAAAATATACCAGATGGATGGCAAGACAACTTTCTTGAATGCTGTAGTAGAGGAGGAAGTGTACGCAAAACAACCTATGGGATTCGAGACAAATGAAAGGAATACCTATGCATGCAAATTGAAGAAGTCCTTGTATGGATTGAAACAAACATGAAGGACATGGTATGATAGGATGGATAGATTCTTGATGAAATTAGGATTTACTAAGAGTAAATTGGATTCCAACCTTTACTTAAAGGTTTAACATGAAGGATCAGTGATGCTCCTGTTATATGTCGATGACTTGTTTCTAACAGGTGAATAGAAACTCATTAGATATGGAAGGAGTAGAATTTATAAAGAGTTCGAGATGAAAGAACTAGGTATCATGCACTACTTCTTAAGCATGGAGTTGTGGTAGAGTGCATATGGGATATTCCTTGAATAGGGAAAGTATGTAGTGGAGATTCTGAAGAGATTCAGAATGTTACACTGCAAGGCAATATCGACACCTATAGAATTTAACTTGAAGCTTTTGAGTGATGCTTCATCTGAGTCGATTGATTCCATGATGTATTGTCAGATGATTGTCTCATTGATGTACCTAAAAAATACGAGACGATATATATGCTTTGCAGTGAACATCCTTATCCAGTTCCCTACGGATCTGAGACATATTCACTTGATATCTGCAAAGCATGTGCTAAGGTACCTAAAAGGTACAACGAATTATGGGATCAAATATGATGCGAATCAGAATATTAACCTACATGGTTATGTTGATTCGGATTGGGAAAGTAGCGCCACTAACATGAAGAGTGCCTCAGGTTTCTTCTTTAGTTTGGGATCCAACATGATCTCATGGTTTAGTAGGAAGCAATCATGAGGAGAGGTTACTACAACCAAGGTAGAGTATGGTGTATCGTTCTCGGCTATTTGTGATGCAGTGTGGCTACGAATGCTACTGTTTGACTTGTTTGATATCTTGTTGGATGTGACTTGTATCTTCTACGACAATGAGAGATGGATGAAGTTGTCGAAAAACTATATGTTCCATGACAAGTAGAAGCACATCGAGATCAAGTTCCACTATATCAAGGATATGGTGCATAGAGGAGCAGTGAAGCTCCAGTACGTGGAAAACGATGAGTTGAGTGAAGTTTGAGTACTTCAGAGAAAGACTTGGTGTGATCCATATCGAGACCTCTCGAAAGAGGGAGTGATGTGTTCTAGGATAGCTAGAGAGACACGTTGTTTGAGCATAACATTATGTTGAAGATCATAGGTTGCTCAAACGTAATCAGTCCTATAGGTTATCCTCAAATCTAATAATTCCTACCAAAGCTCACAGGTTATCCTTGGATGTAATTAGTCTTGATATGATTCTATGCTAGAAATAATGGATGCATAATATATCACTTGGGAAATGAGATAGGTTGTCAAAGCAAGAAAACACCTCCTGAAGCAAGATGCTCGGACATAATTAGTCTTGTAGGTTGTTCTCAGATGCAATCAATCATGGAAAAGCTCGTTAGTTATCTTTGGATGTAAAAAATCCTGATATACGTTATTTGAGTGTAAATATGAGCCCTGGCATGGTACACATGTTACTTGTATGTAATACACCTCGAAGCTTGTCTAAACAGAAAATATCCTCGATGTAGGTTGTTCAGATGTATTAAGTCCTTGAGGTTGACCTAGAACTTAAAAGTCCTTATACAATAAGTTATTTGGTCATACAGTCCTTACATATATATCTATAAATCTATGTGTTCCCATGTTGAGATGATTAGGTCATGAAGCACTCTAGGTGCACCTAAGAGGTTCTCCTTTGCTGGTAGAATACATGTTGACTGTGGATGATTTTTGTGCTTTGTTTTGTTTTTGCATGACAAAATAGATGATTTGGATATGACGAGATAAAAGGTAAGAGACACAGGTTATTATCGTGGCAATGCAAAGAAGGTCTTGAATAGTTCCTACGATATGTCTTACTCGAGATGTGATGAAGACCTAGATGAGGACTAGGCCTACACCCATCTTGAAACAGAGATGACAAAGTAAAAAATTTCGATGATAGATTGTACCATATGATGATCAATAATAATATTATGATGGGAACAACTATGATTATGACTATGATTCCTTCACGACGACTCCATGATGAAGACTTGACCAGATGCGTTGATGCATGTGGAATAGAGATAATACCTTACTAGTTAAGAGGGAGTGTTGATGTATTTGTAACTTCAAAGATATTTCGATGTATATTATCATTATATGTTGTTTTACCCCCATTGGAGATGTGTTTTCCCCCTTGCGGGGTGTCTTTAATGTGTCTAGACCTTGAGGTACACCCTCCATTGTAAGTCGGGGAAATAGTCCCCAGTGTAACATCATGTAATGTGTATTTTTTTTCTCTAGGAGAATTTAGCCATGTTAGTGAAACAATTTGACCCCAGTCATGTAAAGGGTCAGTCACTTGAAAGGTATAAATAGGGATGCACTCTCCCTCATTTATACACGCCTCACACTCTCAAGTCCGCATGAGAGAGACAAAGAGAGACAAGGAAGGAGAGATAGATAGCTGTTGAATAGTTCGTATTACTTGTTTTGATCATCTTATGACACAGTCTTTGTGACTATACTATTATGAGTAAGTTTGCGGGGTTTTCTCCTTTATGGTTTCCTCGGTGAAAATATTTGTGTCTTGTGTATCTGTTATATCTTATGCATCTTGGTGTACTTTTTATTATTTCAGACAAAGATCCTAATTAATATAATAGATCTAAAAAAAACTAACATTGTCTTCGTTTGACCACTAACCATTTTCACCTTAACTTGTTTTTCCATTTATTTTTGTTCTTCCTTCCATTAAGCTACAAGGTAGTGCCAAGTTTGAATTCAAAAGACATGTAGAATTAGACCCAAATCATTACAAAAATTATCATTTGGATTCATTAATTGAAATTCCTTTGGTTTTCTTTAATGCGACTATTCAAATGTATCTTTACCCATGTTTGAACTAGATGATAAACTTCTTGGTTCCATCTCCAAGAACGTATCCATCCATGATAAATATTTTTTTCTTTTCATCCGCCTTCTCACCATTTATGAAAGTGATGATTTGTATTCCCACAATGAATACAAATATGGATATTAAAATATGTTGTCTCCAAATGGTCAAGTCTAAGGAAATGTTGGTGTTCAAATATTTCTTCCATATTTTTTTCAACAATTGCTTCTTTATTATCTTCTAGAGACTTAAAATTTTCATTAAGGATTCATGCACTCACAAACTGAAGTGGTTTGGAGTAATCTAGAATATGAAAGGTATATTTTTCATATCATAAGTCATATTTGTTCTTATTGAATTTTAATTCTTCCCAAAATCTAATGATCATATTGGAAATCTCATGTTGTGCTTGATGTTGTCCTTCATTTATGTTTTATACAAATTCAAATTCACATTCACTATTATTGTTGTCACTCTCAACTTCTTCTTCTGACTCATTTTCAAAACTCATAAATTTACTGACTTATTCCTTCTCATGACCAGTAAAGGAGTCCTTAATCATAGTATATTTATCAACCAATTTTATTATATAAATTGTATCACAAGTAGAATCAACCTTTTCCATCAGATCATTTGAACCACAAGTTATATAAACCATTTGGATTGGGTCACAAGTTGCATTAGTCATTTAAATGCTCTTGTTTAATTAATTTTATTTGATGAAATTCATTCAATTGATTCTTTATATCAATTTGTTTATGAATATTATCCACCTCACCTTCCAAATCGTCTAAGGATTCTTGAAGCTCTTTAATTTTTTCATTTTCATTTTGTAACTTCTTTTATTCTTTACCCATTGAAAATTTTGCAATTTTATCATGCTTTCTTTAACTCACTAGCTTGCACTTGTATCATGCCCACTTGACCTTGTTTTTTCATTTTCATTTTGTAACTTCTTTTATTCTTTACCTATTGAAAATTGCAACATGCCCACTTGACCTTGTTTTTTCCTTTTCATTTTGTAACTTTTTTTATTCTTTACTTATTGAAAATTTTCCAATTTTATCATGCTTTCTTTAACTCACTAACTTGCACTTATGTCATGCCCACTTACCTTGTGTTTTCACTCGAGCTCACACTTATTTATTTTCATGGTTGTTTGATTTGATGTGAACTTTAAGGTGTAAGGTACAATTGCTCATGCACCCCAAAGTGTGATTACAATGAATTTTAATTTTCATAAACGATGTATTCATATTTCTAGTAAGTCAATTTAACAATTTTCACAAAGGTCTACAATTTTACCGACACAATATTTTAAATAGTGACTCAACGAGTCAACACACTATTGAGCCAATGAGAATTTAAATTGATAGATTTGCAATTTTCTAATGAATGACATAGATTGATAGTGTGTTAATTTTAGTGATCTTGAAATATCTTTTTGTTGCAATCACCTTTAACTTTAGGTATTGAGTGCTTGCTTTATTGTGTGCTAAATCAATTAGGTGAAAAAAAAACCTAAACACAAAAAAATCAAGCATGCAAAAAATCATCATTACACGTGGTGTTACATGAGCACCACGTGGACCTTACATCCCGTTATTTCATTTTGAGCAAATCTAAGCATAACAGTTGCCTCTCTCTTGGCTCAAATCAAGAAGAACCTTCCACTCATCTTCCTCCACACTGTAAACTTCTGCTCCTTGCAGAGCGTTTCCATCATCGTCCTCTCCTCTGACAACGTAAATGAGTCCTTCCGATTCCGGAGATAAAGAGAAAGCCGCAGACTTTCGAGCTGCCGGCATATCCGCACCGCGTATCCACTTAGCAGATGAGAAATTGTAAATGAAAACCGTGTTGAGGACGTTGTCGTCGAAGAGGGTCCATCCGCCTATCAAAACCAGCTTTTGGTTGACAGAAATGCAGTTGCAAAATAGCGGAGTCCCATGATGATGCCTACCAGGAAAGTAGGGAAGGGGAGGGAGTGTTTCCCAGGTGTCTTGCAGAGGATCATACACAGTAACCGCAAATTCTAGATTACTATTATAGTATTCACGGAGCTCGAAGAAACATATTACCTAAAGGGAAGTGCCAAGAGATTTTCTTTCCCAATAGAAGTGGGATTTGTTCACTGTGGCCTTCCAGCTTCTGCAAACGTCTGTGAGGTTCTGATGGGATTCGCAATACATTCTGAGCAGACACTATCGACCTAAATCACTTGGAAGACGTTGGAATAGCTCCATAATGAATACCTAATTGCAGTCTGTCGACGAAGATGTTGCAGCAAAGAACAAAGATGAAAGGTGAGACTGGGATACAATATCATTTAAAGTTGTGGGAGTATGCTACAATAGGATGCGTATTAAGGTGGTTATGATTAGTTTCAATTATATGCTCTTTGATTTTGTTTTTCATCAATTCTTAATTTGTCCAATGTAGGATTTTCTACAGGAATAGAGAATTTTGCGGACCCTTTTTGAACTAAATGGGTTGGATTCGTCTTTTAACACTTCTATTTAGTTGTTTTAGAGTTTTGTGAGATTTAAATATTGTTTTGAAATTATTTCTTATTAAGATCATAGAGACCATGGATATAAGGAAGAGAGATCATAGCATGAGGTTGAGAATTGGACTATCTATATTTAAAGAATTGTTTGGGTTGTTTCTTGGAAGCAAGCAACGATGGAAGAAAGCAACTGAAGCTTCATTAGATTTAGGTTTTGAGTTGTGACAAAGTTGCATGTTGAAGGTTATAAGCTGGAAATGCTAACTTTTTCTTTCAAGGGTGCAAAGAGACTTCATTTTCTATAAATACGATTCCCCTGTATTTTGTGTAAAGATGATGCTCAATTTCATGAACCTAAACAATTTCAAAGATATTGCACACCAAATCTAGTGCTTAAAGCTCGTTACTATTTTTATAGAATTTCTCTAGGGTTTCAATTCATGGTGAAAAGAAATTCAAGGATAGATTGACTAAATTTTCCTGGTATGGTTGGGTTTAGTTTACTCCTTGTTGATAGAGAGGATTGTATTATATGTCACAAATAATTGATTCGTGAATTCTTTATGAGAGGTTAAATATATTCCCTCTTAATATTCCAATTTTTTTTGGAGATGAATGAAGCCTTGGAAATCCTAGTTGGGTACCAAGAAGAAATTCAATTGATTATTTGGATATTCCTATGAAGGGGATAAGGATTTGTTATTATGTAGGTATATTAAGTAAGGATGGTTGTCTAGAATATGAAAATGTATTACTTATGTCAGGGGGTCACAATCACAATAGGAAAACAAAACTACTTCCAGCTCCAATGATTTAGACTATAAAATCTCAAGATTTCATATAATTATCTAGATATCATTAGTGTTAAATCCAAATTCACAATAGTTGCATATGCAGAATCACTAAAAAAAACACAATCACTAGATAGATGCAATATTTGTCCTCGGAAACCTTCTAGGGGAAGAAAACCCAACAAAAATTACTTTGCATAAAATGTATAAGATAAAACCCAAGTGACAGATATTCTCCTCCTTGTTGGTATGTCTCTCTCTCTCCTATGTGCTACAAAAGTGAGCAAGTCCGTGTTCAAATGAGCAGCACAAATCCTCTACTTATAATATTTTTTTCAACTGATTTTTACCCTAATCAAGTCGGCCCCACTAAACTGTCTTGGTTGACTTCACCTAGGAAAAAAAAACCAGTATTTTATTGTAGTCATTAGGGTACTATAGACCCAACTTTCAATGGAGTGTTTACCTCATGACTCTATGATGACCAATTAGAATAATAACATTCCGATAGAGGAATAGAACATCTCCCTTGGGATACATCAGTAAAATACATTTAGAATATCCTTTGAAGCTACAATATTTCAACACTTCCCCTTAACAAGAAGGGTATTATACTAACAACAACATCATAAACTATAGGAGCAACTAGAGAGAGAATCTTAAACAATATCAAGGTAATAAATCTATATGCCATAGGAAGTTTTCAACAATCATTAGTAACTGGAACAATTGCTCTTCAATGTCTTCAGTACTGCAACAGTACTGAGTCTTCATCTTCTGCAACACACGATCACTTGACCCTTTTGTAGCAACACTTCAATATTTTGATCCTTCGTAGTAGCACTTCGATATTCTTGATCCTTTGTAGCACCACTTCAATCTCCTCGATCCTTTGTAGAACCACTTCAATATTCTCGATCCTTTTCCACCACACTACCTGTAATACACATGATCTCTTTACGGGATGATCAATCTCTATGACTTTAGGACATTGGTCGAAGGATGGTGCAATCCTCTCATCTTGCAGGACCTGTTGTTTGTAAGGAGTCATCGTAAAGCATCCTTAGCTTCAAAGCTACAACCACTCATAAGCAAGTGTTATTCTACGACATCCACAAATGAATGTGGGTAGACTCTCCATTTGAGAGCAATGTCTACAACTGCATATCTCAACCGCACCTAAATGCAGGCCCTGTAATTCATAAGGACACATTGTAGAACATGATTATCTTCAAATATAGGACCAATCCTAAGTGAGTTTTATTCTACACCATCCACAAATGAATGTGAGTACACTCTACATCCGAGAGCAACATATGCAGCACTGTAATGTCCTGGTTTGACCCCGTTACATTAGATGTATATGATGTATAAATTGTAAATGATCAGGGTGTGGAGCTAAAGGCCAAGGCCCCACCATTGATCGGTTATGCTATGTTTTGGGATTTAAATTTGTCACCGATTGTATATCGGGGCATGCGGCATATATTATGTTGGTCATCATGTAAATATGCATCTATAATTAATTAAATGAACCCGACCAGCTACGATCGTGGAAACTAAATCGAAAGGGGCATGATTTTCACAAGGATAAGGGTGGGGGAAATTGTTAAACTTTGGCCAATGAGAAGAAAAACCCATGTGTCTTCTTCCAACCACTCTCATTAAATAATTGCTGCTGGTGGTTGAGGCAGTTAATTGCTTTGGGAGTGGGGTGGCAGGACTGTCAGTCCTCACCCACACGCACACTCCACCCCTGTTGACTTCACTCACGCATGCAATTCCACTCTCACCACGATTTTGTCTGTGTTCTCCTCACGCACAGGCTCTGGGAGGTTTTGGTCTCACGTAGACATTTTTTTCTGGGCTCCACGAGTTTGCTGAACCCCCACGCAGTGCAATTTCGCGTCCTCCTGTAGTTTCTCACCTTCCCGCACTTTGAATGGTGTGCTCATTGCTTTCACTCACAGGAAATTTTCCTGGTTTTTACCCACGTGGTTTTTCCTTCTGCGGATCGGTGAATAGTGCGGCTGTATCCTTTCCTCACGGGCTGATTTGTGGGGTCTGCAATTGTTTGATTGCTCACGCACAGGTCGGAAGATGGTAGTTTATTTCCTAGCATGGTCTGTGTATTTGTTCCCAGTGATTTTGTTGCCCAGGACGGGCTGTGATATTTCCCCTGCTGGAATTGTATTTGCTGTTGCAGTTGGGATTGTGTAATTCACTGGGGAGGCTTTTCCCTGTTTAAGCCGTGATAGCTAATTAATTGCCTGAGTGCAATGGTTGGTCTTCGGACTGTGTAGGGAGCAGGGATGTTGGATTAGATTTGCTTGATAAACCTGGTGGCTGGAAACCACACAGACAGAGCTAGAGGGCTGGCCTTCTTCTCCATCACCCCTGAATAGCACTGGAAGGGAATACAGGGCCTGAGGGACTGTGTAGCAGAGAAGGGATTGATTCCTTGTGTTGGGTGTGTTTGGGTGTCTTAGAGGTCAGGCTAGTTCTGGTGTAGGTGTTCTTGGCTCTGCAATGAGCTCACCAGTTTAGCATTTAGCCTCTCCCACTCCTTGATGGCCTGATAAACCAAACTTTGTTGGCTTGGCTGTGTGTTTTCTATATCCTTGGCTATGTGTAAGCCTGCTAGTTCCCTTATTCCTTGGAGAATCATGTCCAGCTCGGGGGTGGCAGCGCTGCTGAGAGATTAAGGAGCACACTAGCCTATGGTTGGGTGGAACGTTGCAGCGACGTAGCTGGTTGTGGATCGATTTCATCATAAGATAAGTGATTTTGTCCATTTTACTTCTGCAACTGTAAATTCTGTTAATGAAAATGATGAACATGTTAAATGAATGCTTGCTTAAATGTATGATGTTTCCACTGTTCCTGAAAGATGTTTCCATCTGTGCATGATAAATGTTCATGTGTGTATGTTTAAGCATTCTATTTTAGCAATTTTGTGAATGCACATGTTCAAGGGGCTCTTAGCTCATGCGATTGAAGCTTGTAGTCGCGTCCTCCTTGCCGGTCAGAGGCATGGGGACGTGACAAGCACCATCCTCAGCTAGTAAGGACCACTCTCAAGAACAAAGTGTTATTTCCTGCAAGACTATCCTCAATAGAGGATAATATCATCCATAAGTGAATGTCATACGTTTGTAGAATCTTCATGCACACTTGGCCTCTTTCATATTGGAGCTTCACTATCATCCCATTATCAATGACAATCTTATCATCACTCCCGCTTTCGAGGGATGATCCATATCATCAACCATACCCCCCTTTAACCGAGAAGGGTTCATCTCTTCAACCTATTGTTCTTTTCCAAGGAGAGTCCATATATTCGACTTATTCCTTATTTTTGAAGAGATTCCATATATTCATCATTCCTTCTCGAAAGGAAAGTTTGTAGTATCATCACTGCTCCTCCTTTCGAGGAAAGTCTTTTTTGACTACACAAATATTGTCACAGAAATATTCAAACTTTACTCAAGATAGAGGCTTTGTCATGACATCAGTAACTTGCTCATCCATACTCACATACTACATATTTATAGCTCCCTTTGTACCATATCCCTCTTCCTCAATCATACCATTCAAGAAGTATGCTTTTACATCCATCTAGTGTATATCCAACTTCATCATGGAAGTAAGTACCATGATGGTTATGATGGAAGTGTACCCTTTTGCTAGAGAAAATGTCTCTTCATAATCAATCCCCTCTTTTTGAGAGAATCCTCTAGCCACAAATTTTGCCTTGTATTTTTCAATGGTTCCATTAGTTACATGTTTTATCTTGTAGATCTATTTCGAAGATACCACACTTTTGTTTTCTAGTTTGGGTATTATATCCCCAAAAAAATTCTTCATTATTGACTGGTATTCTTCCGTCATTTATTCCACCCACTCTTTCTTCTGTGCAGCTTCCTCATAGATGGTGGGTTTTTTATCTACAATGTCACACATCAAAACTACATAACTAGAGAATGGCTTTGATCTCTTGCTTGTTCTTATGGAGCCTTCTAGAGCTCCATAATTTTTTGCTTCTTGTATGGTTTCTCTTACCCAAGAAGGTTTTCCCTTTCAAGATATATTTGTAGTAGGGGGTTCTTGATTCATATTCTTGTTTTATGGGAGGTACATCACTATACGCGGGAATATTTCACCTTCTGCGGATAGAGGTTATTCCTCTGGTCTGAATGGTTCAGATACAAAACAAATGAGTGAACGACAAAGGATGAAGACCCTCCCTGGATGTCATAGACACCTAGAATGTTGCTTCGATAGTGAACTTGTGTACTTGCAACCAGATCAAACAAGAACACACATCAAAGATACAAGAACATCATATACTTATCCATGTTAGTGACTAAGGAATCCAACAACATTTACATGCGAAATCAAAACAACAGTAATGTGGGACAGAAATCAGCTTTGCATTAAGATGAATGGAGAAGTTTACAACCAATTAATCCTTAGTGTTGACATGCATCTCCATGAAACCAACACTTCATCCCCATAAGCTCCAACTTTGCTCTCTATGCTCTCAAATGGCTTGGGCCAAGTGGTCAATCCAACAGCATAACAATACCTCTATAGTTCTCCCCCTCAACCATGGACATGAGCTTGTATTTATAAGGCTCAATGGATAGGAATCGTTGAGAGATTTGTGGATGAGGTGGCCTCTAAGATCCTCTGATGGGGGATCTCGAGCTCAACTGACCCACAATGATAGGGATAAGGGAGGACACGAGGCTCATGATCTAGAAGCCTCGAGAAACTTCTCTTCTTCCCATTTTACCCATGGTACCACTTTTCTCTTCTGATGACAGAGCAATTTAGGTTAGAAATTCTTATGGACCAAAGGCCATAGGCAGTGGCACCGCTTATGGAAAACAAGATGCAGGAGGTGCGAGCAAGGTACCACTCATGGTTAACGGGGAAAGCGCGGTGCTGAGTATTTTTATGTAAGATTGGAAAACAACAAGGGTTTCCACTCCAAGTGTTGGGATTAAGGGAAAATATGTAAGTCAAAGGTCTTATCACATGGTGGTGACAAAATTTGGGTATAAGAGGATGCCCCCCAAAGCATGAGTCTTAGAGGGATACGATAAATGAGAGCTTTGAGAGAACAAGTTGTCACTTCGAGGTGAAAATGTCAACTCAATCGGACCATGTCATCAAGTAGGCATCTATAGTACATCAATATTTTTGACTCATAGAAACAAGTAACCAACTCATGGCTCGGACCAATACAAGGAAGATCCATGGGAGGAATAAACAAGCATGGCTACTAGAATACAGTGTAGATCCATGTGATATAGGTCTCAAACTTGGACATAGATACCAGACATACAACGTAGATCTATGTCATACAGATGCAAATTTGAGCATAGCCACAACCATACAAATGTGGATCCATTCTAGATATTCAAAACTCCATCGCAACCTGGGGAAAAGCAATGAGTTCTTTAAACAAAAACCCAGGGTCTTTGTCTTGTTTTTCACAAAGTACAGTTCTATCCATGTGATTATAATGATCTGAAGTCGAACATGGTAGAAACCACTTGATTTTCGACCAATGATGTGAATCGTTAACAAGTGCAAGGGAGATCACCATTGATGTCAATGATTCCCAAGGTACCCTAGTACAATCTACTAAGTGTGAATAGATGTCCTGATGTCGAACACCCAGTCTATTCTATCGATCAAAGGTCAATGATTTGAACCTATGTCGAGATTGAGAGAATCTGTCATTAAGGCATACAGATCTCAAGGTACTAAGTTTTTTGTTTCTAAGATTATTTCCTAGATGATGATCTGATGTCGATGGGAAAAGTCTCATCGAAGGAGGGCCATGATGAGTCCCACATTGACGACATGAAACTCGGAACATAGTTCTGGAATGATATGAATGTAGTAACCACAAGATTGACTCAACAGTACTGACACAGAGATTGTTTTGACTGCAGAGGTAAACGTCTTCAACTTCGCTTTGAACATCAGGTAGCACAACAGAAGACTTGGCAGCATTACTAAACGGGACAGACTCACAATATGACAGTGGAAAATGCATTCTTTTGAAAGACTCAAACGAGTGACATGACTCATGAAAGTGGATCATCATAGAGATAGCTGAATACCCAATTGACTGAGATGATATGCAGACAAGTGCCATGTTCAAAGGTAATGACAAATTACTTCCATTTATTTACAAAATGATTCCCTTCCCATTTCCCCCACCATGATCGATGAGTGTCTCTTTTCGATTTTATGAGTTCAAAGAGGGTAACAAACACTCGGTATAGCTCATCCGAAGACAATTCCAAACTCATATGTTTTACGAACCTGAGAGAGGAGGGGTCGTTCCCAAAAATGGGTCTCTCAATGTTTAATTTAACGAGTCTAATGAAAGAAAACTCAGTATCGTTCACATTTAGAGAGTCTGAACGATTATGGAAGAAGACTTTGAAAGGTCCTTTTTCGTATGATTTAGTCCCTAAGGCTTGAAAAAGTGTAAAATCATACCTTAGAGAACTCTTCCAGTCATGATTGGCTGGAGTGTTCTTTTTTCGTAAATAGTCCATCCGAACCGAGAAAGAGATAAACTACCATCGGAAGGATAACTCTTCAAATGATTTAACAAACGTGAAGAAGAAAATATCGCTCAACAATATTTTTTGTATTTAGGGATCCTAAAAAGAGTTTAAAGAGGACTCCATGAGGTTTCTTTACACAATGCTAATTTTTACGATCCTGGAAAGAATCAGAAACAGACTCGACGATCTTTTCATGTTTAAGGAGCCTAAAAAAAGTTGAAAGAAGTCTCCATGAGGTTTCTTTACACAATATTAGTTTTTATGAGCCTGGAAAGAATTAGAAACGGACTTGGACCTTTAATACTAGGTTTAAAGAGTGTGACCAAAGTGTCGTAACAAACGCTCATCGAATTTTTCCTTTTTATGGTAGTACAAAAAAGTCATCATAACAAACTCCAAAAACTTTACTTCTATTGTTCTTTCTATCCTACAATGAATAAAAAAACAAGTGCTAAATGTGCTCATAACTAAAATTAAGGGATTACGACTGATAAATTTTGAGTAAAAAGCGATTTTGAAATCAAAACTATATCACATCAAACCCAAAGCTGTATATATAAGTCATGTAAATAGTGAAAAATCAAATCATTTTACTATTTACCCATAGTGGAGAGAATTTGGAGCACTTTCCTAGTTAGATATTCAGCTGCTGATATCGGGAGTTTCCATCGTTGGATTCGAGCGCGGTCAGTTTTTAGGTAATAGTTAAAACCCTACTCTTCCTTTTCATAGTCTTAATTTTGAATTTTGATGGGGTTTTGGGCTTGTATGGCAAGCCCTAAAACCATGGGAATAGGCACTGTGCATATCCCTTGCAGGATATGCAGTACCTCACTAGAACCATGCCTAAAACAAGGCTCACAGGCGGTGTCACTGCCTCTCTTCAACGCCGCATAGGTGGTTCCGGCCATGAATATTTAAAAATGATAACATAAGCAAAGATAAATCATTTCTTTGAATTTAAATGATTAAGGATGATTCTAATGTGTGTTATGATTGTTTTTGGTAGGTATTTGCTGATCAATCATGGTGATATGGAAAGAAAGACAACACGACAATGATGATGCTTTCGCTGAAAGGAATGCGGTTGTATAGCCGCATTACGAGACTGTGGACTCCTGAAATTCTTCCGGGCCCCTAGCATGGTATCACATGAGCGGTTGTTAGAGAACTTACTCTGAATGTGGAATCTGAAGCAGCAACACTTTGAGGTTGGGTCTCATATTCTGACAGTAGAGGTAGAGGACATCTACTTCTTGACTGGACTCTTGAGATGGGGTGCCCACATCTTGCTGATAAGTTCCTGAGGAGGGGATATTACCACACAAGAGTTGATAGACCATCACTGTATCCCAGGGATGAGGACATCGAGGAAGAAAATCCCCATAAAGGAAGTGATGGATGGGCCCCTATGGACTATCTTATTTACTATGAAGAGAGTGGCCGGGAGTCAGGGTGTGCACCAGGATTCTAGGGCACACATGTTATATGCCATAGAGGCCATGGAACCTATAGTATTCAAATTGGTGAAAGCCCCGCTTCCGATATTCAAAGATCAGCCACTACTACATTTTGACCAAAAATCCGACGGCTGTCATGTCGGATTTTCGACACTTCCCTGTCGCATGTACGACACTTTGGTTTTTTTTGAAGTGTCGAAAACTTATCGTCAGTTCGGCGACACTTAAGTAACCGTCGCTTAAGCGACACTTAAGTAACCATCGCTTGAATTTAAATCGTCGGTTATCTGACACTTATTAAGCGACAATGAGAAAAAAATTTAAAAACTTTTGCACCCCCAGGCGCCGCTTAAACGACGGAGAAAAAGGAAAACTGTCGGATCAGCGACATAAATAACTGTCGCTTAAGCGACTGACACTAGGGGAAACTGTCGGATAAGCGACGGATACAAAGCAGAACTGTCGGATACGCGTCGGTGAAGCGACACCTAGAGGCGTCGCTTAAGCGACGGTTATTGAATTTTTTTTTAAATTTTTTTTTTTTTGTCCGTGTGTGTCTGTGATAGAAGTAGGGAAGTTCCCTTCCCAGTCCAATCTCTCAAACAAACCTTTCCACTGATTATGCCGATCCGCAGTGTTTGGCAGACACCATGGTATCAAATCTACCACTTGCCCCGTCGACAGCTTCACCTGTTCATCCAGCCACAAACAGCAATGCAACGAGACATGCAACCTCGTCAAATCCATTTAGACGATGTCTTTTTCTCTAAAATAAACTACTTACTAAACTGGACTGATAAATGATTTTACGAACCTTCTCTTCTGGAAGATCCCGCCAATCCGCACCTGGACGTTTAGGGATACGCTGGCACCGGATATAATTCAACTCATTCATTTCCTTTGATATATGATCATAAAGGATAGGCTGCTGACTACGTATCTGCTTCTAAAACCAGGATGCAGGATCATTTCCATACTGGCAACCAACAAAATTACAATGGTCAAACAACTAATTAAACTCCTTTTCCATTATTGACTCAATCATATGAACAAAAGCTTGAAAATAAGTAATTAGTAGTACATTCAAGAGCACTTCGTAGATGCTATACAGTAGAGAACCAGCTAGGATCTGAAGCACTAATACTATCTCAATATACTGTCTAACGTGCAATAATTATAAGCAACTGATTTGTGTTTTGTTAACACAAGCACTGTAACAATGATTTCCTAGCTTTGGCAATAGCATCAACCTTTTAGCTATATAAATTAAATCTATAAAAGAGTCTAGCTAATGATATTTGAAATTATAACACATACTTCATATTTAGTATCAGGCATGTAGGCTGTAATAGACATGAACTAAGAAACTGATCATATGCTTCTCTTCTCATTTACCAAATTGCCTTTTATATAATGAATATATCTGATGACTTCACAACCATCATGACCTCACAACCATCATGACCTTTAACAGGAAATTTTTATTTTATTTTTGTAGACAAACCGGCAACTAGACTGGGGCTCATACTAGTGTGACACATGGGTCTATGCTCAAGCCTCATACTTGCATGACACAAGATAAATTCATATCATCTACCAATATACCCCTAGGTACACCTACACAACCCGCAAGTATGGGTCATAAGCTAATCAGATTTCAACCCATGACCTCTTTTACAATATGTCCTCATTTCACTCCTTTTTCTAGTTGATGTACACCCCTGCAGGCCCCTTAAAAGGAAATTTAATAAAATACAAAAGTATGAAATAAAAAATGGTTTTATACTTATATGCCAAAGGCAGCTTGCCATTTTTCCCTTAACTGCATCTCTACTATGCTAGTACAGTCCCACGACTCCCTTAAGTTCTTGCCATCACAAGATTACCTTTTTATTTTCAAGGGACAAGTTTTCAGGATTATGAGAACCTCAAATTTAGGACACATTACAAGGATAGCAGGTGCAAAATAGAGAAATCCTGAAGTATAATTTCTGAAGTATAATTTTTTTAAACATCATTTTATAAATCAAGAAGAGGTGTATGTGATGTTGCCATGTCTTACACGAGTGCAGAAGAAGTCTTTGATCGATCATGAAGATTATAACAGTTTATATAACTAGTTTAATTTTCTCTGCTGTCACTTATTTTATTATATCGTATATTATTTAATCATGATTAATCATATTTGAAATGGGGAATCTAACTATATGTTATGGCCATAACCACTACAGACACATTTTCAATCACATAAGTTTGAAATGAATTTTACACCCACAAACGAGGGAGGGAAATCTAACTACAGACACATCTCCACTTGCATAACCTTCATAACAGGCAAGGATTTGTAAATGCAGAAAGAGGAAAACAATAGATCTTCTACATTATACGATACCATCATAACCCTTTCAGAAGAAAACAGAAATGTTTAAACAAATCACTGCAATCATGCGAATCTCCGGAATAGCAAAAAATTATTCAGACTTGTATGATTGTGATAACTTACTTTAATTTCCAACTTGTCTGCACCATTGCCAACTGGAGGTAAGTCACCAACTGTATCCCTAACTGTAATGGAACGGAAAGGGGCACCTCCTGCAGCATCTCTAACAGCTGCATACTGAAAGCCTCCGGGCAATGATATCTTTATTTGCGATGTTCCAAAGACATGCATGGGATCCGGCCATTCAGGAAGTGATTCATTGGGGGAAGCTGCCCAAATAAATGCCCTTTTACGTGATTGTGAAACACCATAATTTCCCGCTTGAAGAACTCCAAAACGAACCTGCCAATTATCATCCATTAACCAATAAAGAACATCTGAGAATTTTTCTTTTTCTACGAAAAGAGAGATGATCTTACAGCCCAGGTGGGGCATATCTCCATGGTGCTTCATCGTCATATGTATAATATTTAAAAACCAAAAATAATAATAAAACACAGATCGATCCATTTTAAGTTTGTAACTGAGTTTTTTGGATTCTTGTCAATCCCAAATAGATTTGAGATTGATTCGATATTGAGATGAATATATGCTCGTTAGTATTTTTTAAAGTATTTATTTTATTATGTTAAATTGCAATTTGCAATTACCTGGTAACCCATCTCCAAGAGTGATGCCAAAGTGAGTCGGAATGTTTGACCTTTATTGTAAGATACAAAATTCCTAACATTCTCCAGCAGAAAGAATCTTGGCCGAAAATAATCAGCATATGATAGAAATGCTAAGATCATCTCACATTGCACTTTACTCCAAGCTCTCTGATTGAATCGATTCATTCCAGAAAATCCCTGACATCAAAGTCAAGCATTGTCTCAGATCCAAATTTTCCATAGATTTTGGAATAACTGAGGATTGCAGTAATTGTTTCTATAGTAGGACGGTTTTATTTATGAACGGTACAAAAGGCTACATGGATTAACAAAAAGATAGAAAGATGGCATGTTTTGAAAAAAAAACTATTCAACTAAGAACAAATACCCTCCAATAATAAAAAGCATGTTTGAATTAGGCATCTTGCAGATGACAATACTATAACAATGGATCTACAACACTATTTTGACAGGGAAAAAGCTTATGGAAAAGTTAAACATCGACAATACTACCCTCAAATTCAAACAAAAAAGAAGTGGCTAACTGATTACCTGACAAGGTGGCCCACCATTGATAAAATCCACTTGCCCTGGCATAGGTAGGTTTTTCTTTTGCTCATCAGTCAGCTTCGCAGATAGCTCATCAGCTTCAGTTGTAGAAATGCAGTCCTCTGCATCCCCTCCCTTGTCCATCATGGACCTGCCAATGCATTATCCATAAAATATTAAATACTAAAACAGTATGAGCTATGAGAACAAACAAGGTAAAGAATTTAATTTGAGAGACGCAAAATGAAGTCATGCTCAAATTCTAGTCAGACAAATTGTGGAAAAATGAATCATGAACATGCTCCTTAGTTTGATTAATAAGTTAAACCCATATGTATATGACAGTAGTTTACAAATCTAAAGTTACTGCTATGCATGAAACTGGCACTTTCAATAATAATTTACCTCAGTATAACATTGCAATTATTACAGAAAACCTCCGCTTCTGGATGGTTTATCTTGAAAGCCTCAGCAGCAGGGTCTTCGTACTCAATGGCCCACTTAGTAAAGCTTGCTCCTACAAAATCCAACAAAACAATCTCAGCTGTGTAGTATAAGTAAATAACAAGTCTAGAATTGTTTATGAATAACCCTTTTAATAAAAGATTATTTATTGGCCCTATCTACAATATATATCTTATTAAGTTCAGAATGGTTTGAGGATTGTAATTTAGTCATGGAAAGAAAGCCCATGGGATACAATTAAATTATTCAAATAATTCATGATATACTCCCATGCACCACTATGTTTTTTGACATCAAAGGAAACTCTATATCACCGTGTCCCTTTCACTTGCATGTCCTTTACATCCAAATATGCTTAAGCATCTTGAACCATCAACAACAACAATCATTTGCAGCCTTTATTGTGGTTGCCTAGGATGATTTGAATCTATTTAGGATTTTTTTGTACTGTTGTATATTATATGAATAACAGAAACACCATAGGTACCTGATTGCTCCAATCCATGTGACAAACCC
>LPNX010822875.1:337547-406088 GCA_001517045.1 Pseudotsuga menziesii
CAAATGGAGATATTACAGATCCAAGGCCACTTCCATGTGTTGTTAAAGCCTAAAATTTATTGCCCAAAGGGCTCCAAACCAAAGTTCCATTCCTACAAGATTTAATGTGAGACATGGGGACCCCTGCAGATAGAGATCGAATTTATATCATGTGAGGATGAGGTCAGGTACATATCCCGATGTTCTCCCTAAAACCCATCATGGAACTATTGGGCAAGGTTCCATTTGCACAAGCTTTATAATACATGGAGTTACCTGGAGGTAGGTGTCGAAAGTATAGCATTGGAAGATAATCCATTGGTGTTGACATTAACGATCTAAGCCAATCCCCAAGTTCTCTCCACGGCATGCCAAACTTTACAGTCAAGTGGGTTGTAACAAAGTGGTAAATCAGGTGATCTGTTTACAATACAACCCAGGTTCAATACCTCAAGTCAAGAAATGCCGGTGTGTTGATGCAACCAATTATATGGTACCTTATGATATTACATTGTTAAATGAGCCTATACTGATTGTCCTAAGTAGTGTATCTCAACAGATGAGGCCAGGTACAAGGCCTCGGTAATGTTGAGAGAATATCAATATATACACCTATGTCGAGCCCACTTCCTCTACAAAAGCTCATTAGGCAGAAAAATAAGAAGAGATAGGCTAAGAATTAGCAAACCAATTTGAAAAAATAACTAACGTCAATTTTTTCCTGCAAAACCTTCCAGAGGACCTCCTTCAGTTAAGAAAATTGAAATGGGTATTCGGAAAAAGTAGAAAAGTGTAGCCTTCAGCTATTAAAATCGAAATTGGTATTTCACTACCATACAACAGATTGAAGAAAATGAAAAGGGTATTTGATTGAATACCAGGATCTCGGCTGGGGAGAGTGGTGGTGCCATCCCATGAACGAAGCAGTAGTGACTGTTTTTTAAATCTTTATATACATCACTGATAATGCCTCTAACTCTGTTGTCGTCATAAGGTTGATGGAGGAGAAACACTCCCATTATCTGGAACTTGTGATGCACACTGCTTAGAATTCATTCTTCAGAATGATCAAACTTTATTGATTGAATAGGGTTATAAAGCAAGCCCAAAACATTACCAAATACATCTATAACCACACAATGGTCCTAAACCAAATGAGAAAAAATCTCAGGGGACAAGGACCTTCTTGGAAAACATTTGTGGCAAAGTTTTATGATACCTCTTTTTGGACTAGAGCATATGAGATAGTCAGAATTATTGAAACCCTTGATGGTGTATTATGGATAGCAGATGGACATTAAGCTGCCAAGGGTTATAATTAAGACACCATGGACCAGGCCAAAAAGAAAATAAAAGAAACGTTCAAAGATTAAGCAGGATGAAGCAAGCAATTGCATCAACCCTGGCGAGAACACAGTCGAAAGGTATATCTTTATAAAACAGAAATATAAAACAAGATTCAGAATATTTACTGCTCCAATCAAATTGAACATAATTTTCATCTCTTTCAACTTTGGCGAGAAGATAGTCGAAAGGTATATCTTTGTGCTTTGCCATGGTCTATTTGCCACTTTTGACAATGGTGGTTTCCCTGATATTTCCTTCATTAGTATTTCAGACCTCGCTTACCTCCTTTTGCTTTATATTGAAAACAAGTTTGGTCCATAGAAGAAAACCCAGAAAAAGATTCCAGAGACTATTGATGACTAGGTTTTGGACGGTGTCACTGGCACAGATCAAGCTCATCCACTTGATGAAAGTAAGAAGAGTAAAGAAATCAGAATGATGAAGCTTTTCAGATCAATGCTTGCAGAATTTGTAAAGGATGTTCTAAAACCTACATGGCGAGAAGGTCAGATGAGTAAGGAGGCTTTCAAAACAATTGTCAAAAAGGTTGTTGATAAGGTTGCGGGGTCATTACAAAGCCATCAAATACCAAAGTCACAAGAGAAAATTGACCAGTTTCTGGAAGCATCTCGGCAAAAGCTTACAAAGCTTGTTCAGGTTAGATTCCTTGCATTATCCTTTTGGCACAAAAATTTAAGACTGTCCATTTTGATTGGTTAAGTTTTTTGCTGATTTGAAAGACAGATATTGGTTGAAATGTAATGAGGAAAAGCGTTTTGTCTGCAGGGTTATGTTGATAAGTATGTAAAGGGTTGAAAATTTGTATAAGCTATAAAGTCAGGATCATATGCTGCTTTGCTTCTGTGGTGAAACTTAGTTTCTGGGTTTCTAGAAGTTGGTATTACTTGACAGGAATATTTTGGCTTCTCTAATCATTCATTATGTGGGGCTCTACTTTTCCAACACGTTTTCAGATAAAAATGAGGCCATACTTGTACAGGTATTTACTAGACCTCACATCTTATGTAAAACTTGCATGGAGGATTCAAGGTGAATGTGTATTTTTGTTCATTAGTGGTGTTTCTTTCTGCCATTGAATTTATATTTAGATCCACTAAATTCATCATGATCTATATGAAATAATCTGCATGGATTAATGCATCAGTAACAATGAAGATATTGGCATTTGTGTGATTTGACTAGGGTACTTTATTTTACATGTATCAGTGTTTTTTTGGTGGTAGATACTAATTTATTTGGAACTGTAATGGGCATCATTAATGGACCAAAATTTCAAGCTGAAATGACTTTGTAGTATGCAATTTCTATCTTTAGGAACCTTTCAAGTCTTATGTCTGTGGGAACACACTCTGATTTGTGCTTCCATAATCTAGTCATAAATATATATGGAACGTCATGCTGTTTTTAGAATTTTGTCCCTGCCTACAGTATATAAAGGAATTATTCCCTTTATACAAACTAATATAATGTTAAGTGAATTATCAAAGATTTCTCATCCTTTTTAGTTCCAGTGTGCATGTTAGCCCTAGTTTGTGTAATTTCATGTGGACTCATCTTTTGGTAATTGCATGTACACGTGAATAAATGACTAGGTCATGACTTCCTATGTTTGACATACCTGTAAATCATGGACAATTGGGTCTCATTAATCAAGTGTTCACCTTGCATAAGTCATTAGTTCCATTCAAACACCATTGTGGCCTTTCTATAATTCTAAGGGTTTCATAAATTTTGTAGTTTGATAGCAAAACTCTAGTAGCTGAGTCTGTCAGCATTCTCTGGAGGTGAATTTTCTGACTGGATATCATTGTTTTGAATTAAGATGCACAAGGCAAGTGAGAGCAGAGTTTTAGGTTTCAGTCATACTTCAAATCTAATAGTATTTAAGTAAAAAACATAATGATTTGAGACAACAGAAAGCATGGAAAAGCATGAAGATTTCTTCAAAAAGGAGGTTAACATGAGAAGTGACAAAGCAACAAAGTTCATATCAAATGAGCAGCAGAGAATGAAGTATAAGGGATTTTTGGAGACTCACAAAGGCAAGTGAGAGAAGAGCTTCAGATTTCAGTTATACATCACATCTAACAGCATTCTAGTCAAAAGCATAATGGAATGAGACAACACAAAACATGACAAAGCATGAAGATTTCTTCAAAAAGGAGGTTAGTATGATATGTGACAAAACAAAAAAGTGCATATTTTTACCACTGCGAAGATTTCTTGATGGAAAAGAATGCGAAGATGATGCACTGTTTTCACTAAATTTGCTACTTCAAGCAGGTTATGACAAGTCAAAGCAGGAAGAGCTGTTGGGGAAGCTAGGAGCTAGCTTTAAGCTTATAGAGTCTGTACTTGGAACTCTAACAAAGTTTAGAGGAATTGTGAGCAAAGAAAACACAGGGACCACTCCAACTATGAAGGAACTCCCAAACACACAACAGAAGACCAGAACTTCTGAAAACTCCCATGCATGTGAAAAGAATATGGACAATAAAACAAGATTGTAAAGGGTTGTCTTGAGGCTGAACGCATACATTGGTAGGCCTTGCTGAATAATAATATTCTAATCTGCAAATGAAATCATATAATCTGGACGATCCCTGGACATAAAGAGCACTGGTGTAGAGGCTATGCAAATGCCGTGTACTTAGAGAGCTTATCCAGACCTATGGGATTGGGTGTTGATGTGAGATGTGTTCAGAATCCATGATTATAAATAAAGGATTGAGGATGTGTCAGTATCACAGTTCACTATGCTGGAGTGACGGTGCCCTGGCCCTTTGTGTTAATGTAATGCCCTGGCCGGTTGGGTGGGAATATATAATATAAAAATAATAAATATATCTAGGCAAGGATAACCTGGGTTATTCTATGAAGGGTTACTATGGTCTATGGTTACGCTGAATATATGGATAAATCATTCAAGGGGGAATGTTGTTGAGCGTAGAGAGCCCCCCGAGAAGAGGACTGGGAGAAAGCTTTAATAGTAAGGATTCATAGCATGAGTAAAGGCCCTTTCAGTTTCATTATTCTCTCTTTGAAGGGTGACTAGGGTCACAAGGTATAGGTTTAATTCTATCGGTGCTTGGTCTCATTACCAAGGTGCTAGGTCTACTGAAGATGAAAGGATCATAGTTACTTCCACCCCTAAAGGATTGAGAATGAATATACATGGCTTTCTTTGAACGCTCCTATATTCTCCTATGGCTTGAATTACTCATTTGCTGGTTTGAATTTCTCACACAACTTCCTACAGAAATATGTTTTAACTGTTTCTAGATCATTCTTCAAAAACAATTTCAAATTAACCAATCATACATTAAAATGTTGTAAAATCTTCAAAAGAAAAAGAGGAAGTCTCCATCTTCTTTTCAAGTGAAGCACTCTCCCTCTTACAGGAATATTTAAACAAAATTTTTATCAACATGCATTCTAATAATAATATAAAGAATTGTGTCTATCACTCGCAACCGAGGAATGCATTAAATTATAGTCATAACAACAAAATTCCACCCACATCAAAGGTCAAGGCTACTTCTACACTAAATTATGAATGCAGACATAAATCCAATAATGTATGCCATCCACATTTAAGTGCACACAAGAAAAATGACGACCTATTTACAAAGTCACTCAGGACTTCAAGGGCTATGCCATCTAAAAGTCATTTTCTTCCCACTCCATGTGAATAATAAAAACATGGATGAATCAAGGACTCAGTGCGAACTAAACAACCGGTTCATGGACCGAAGACTCGGTGTGAACCATGAACTTGTTCTGAAATCAAGGCTAGGTGAAATCCCTTACTACATAAACAACCTTAGATATGGCTCATTTGAAAAGTCTTCCTCTTTCTACTTCAAGTTTACTGTCAATATATATCTTTAAATACAGACTTGGCTTTATATTGAGAAATAGGGAGAACTATCCTCTTCTAAAATCACAAAAATAGAGACGGTTGTAATCATAATTTTCGAATAATTAATCAACAAAATAGAATCTAGGGTAGATCAATACATAAAGAACAGAAATCAAATCACCGATTAAAATAAGGAACGCAGGTAAGGATGGGGAGGCTAACCAAATTCCATATCAAATTCACAGATTTGTGGTTGAGATCTACAATGTATATGGGAATGGAAATACGATTTGGGCCAAAAGAAGATCAACTACACTATAATTCCCCACTATATATAAAATCTGGAAGATAAAAAAGGCATCGTGAAGTGAAAACCACACCAATACAGCCAGAGAAAAACAAGATCTTAGACCATATCTGTATCGCATTGATACTCAGAATGGGAGAAAAGTTTTGGAAAAGGATTTTTGAATCAGAAAACACACAAACCCTAATACAGATCAATTTTGGGAGCAACTGGACATAAAGCATGCTCCAGTGCAGATTAATCAACAAAATCTGACCTTAGATATCTAGATCGCATGAATACATTCAAAGAAGGAGATGAAAACACGATTGGAATAAGTAGAACAGAGGAGGACACTGATATATGGGCCTGATACATGTAACAATGATGCAGGGATATGAATGATTACTAGGTCTACTATAAAAATAAATTCTAATCATAGAGTTGAAAATGGGAGTTCTGATACAAGAATACTGAACTGATAAAGCTTGACACATGGATCCAGCTATCAATGGTGATGTCAAAAAGCATTGAAAATTCAATAAAATTCCAAATAGGTTTGTGGGTCTGAATCTCCTACCCGCTTTTAACGTTTGGCCTCAGACTTCTGCTGGTCCTCAGCTTCTTCCTCCTCCGTTTCTTGGGTGCTTGGCAATGGTGAGAGTGACCCCATAGACATTTGAAAATAGTAAATGATAACAGGGGTTTGAATGATAAGAGCCGACATTCAATACGAACAATGTATGCCACCACGATATCACAAATCACATCAAAGCGCTTTGTATTCTTTTTTCCAATTGACCAATTTGAAGCGCCGTCGCTTAAGCGACACTTAAGCGACGGGTAAATGAGAAAAGGGGTAAATGAGAAAATGGGTTTTTTTTTATTTAAATGATTGACCAGGCTAGCCATCGCTTAAGCGACGCTTATGACCCTAGCCGTCTCTTAAGCGACGCTTATGACCATAATTTAAAAAAAAAATTGAACTTTGTGATTTTTGGTAGGTTGAAAAGAAAAAATCCACGCGCCGTCGGAAGTAACTGTCGCATTTTGCATCGAAATGTAGTAGTGAGCTGACTAAGTGTCGACAAGGGGAACTAAAGTAGTTCGGATTTGGCTCCATTCTATCCTACTTCTTCTTCGAGCGGGTACCACAGATGAGACCTCAGGTGGTCTTGATAGAGCTGAGAGCACGGCACCCACGTATGCAAAGGTGGGTCCAGATTATGGCCTGTACTGGAGCGGGCAGGGGGAAGGTGAAGTTTGGTGACCCGCTCTTCATATGGCTTCGAGATCATATCCTCATGGTGGAGGATTATGATTATGCAGGTACGGACTTCAGTGGAGGCCCTGACCTACCACTCCCACCTGGCAGACAGTGGGGTGACATTGGTAAAAAGAAAGAAACCCTAAAATGGATAAAATGTTTTTATGTTTTTTGATGTTTTATATTTGTTATGTTAAGTAACGAGACCTGAATATTTCCATGCAGATGTTGGAGTAGCACGACCTGGGGGATCTTCCCCATTGGATAGATGAGCTGGAGCCCACTTTGTATCGTAGGGCGATGATATCACCGAGGAGTTACAGGAAAACCTAGAGAGGTTGACCTTAGACATCCCAGACGCTTCCATTGATGACCTCCCTCTGAGGTATCAGAGACCTACAATGGGAGTACCAGGTCAATTTAGTAGGATGCTACGTAGAGTAGCCCAGGCAGTGATGTGCTACCACGAGCATCATTAGACATTGTGTGCATGAGATATCTACTGAAAGCTGATAGCTTCAGGATTTTGTATGGTGATTTTTTCCTGAAAGCCTACGTGCTTCATATGAGGTCTTGTGACCTAATTTTTGTAAACTTGTTCATATATATATATATATATATATATATATATATATATATACAGACTTTTAACCAGTGTTTATATGTCTCAAATGGTAAATGTATTTTACATGAGTTTTATGTGTCTTTAATTGTTTATTTACAATTAACCATATTTGATTTAACATCATGAGTGGGTAATATGCCAATCTAGGATGTAATTAGCTAATGAGTCAACAACTACATTATGTTCCCTAGGAATATTCCTATAAGTCATGGTTTCAAATTACCTTTCTAACAAACGTACTCTCCAGAAAAGACAGAGAAGCACATGATTTCTAATGGTGTAGACATGGTTTAGATGACAAACCATGAGTTGTGAGTCCATCAAGACGACTAGATTGTGAACATCTTGGGAGGAAGCTTCAGTCAGAAGACCTATGATTGCTCGATACTCGACGATGTTATTGATAGCGGGACTAACACAAACCACTCCTGAACTGACCAAATATTTAGTCGGGGAATAGAGGACCCAAGCAGCTGAGGCGAGATTCAAGGTGTGGTGGCAAGCACCATCAACGAAGCCATAGAGAGCCATCTGCTCTGCAT
The DNA here is from genome assembly GCA_001517045.1 of Pseudotsuga menziesii. Classification (NCBI taxonomy): domain Eukaryota; kingdom Viridiplantae; phylum Streptophyta; class Pinopsida; order Pinales; family Pinaceae; genus Pseudotsuga; species Pseudotsuga menziesii. The sequence continues at coordinate 345,477 of LPNX010822875.1, forward strand.
GACCAAAACATGGTATAAACAGATGAGGCCACTAAAATCAAAACCATATTGAAAATACTAAAAGCACACTAAAAGTCAAGCAATATACATATATACAAGATACTATCCAAGAGATACCTAGGCATAGTACCTTTTTAGGTACAACCCATTCCGAGGTTTCCCCAAAGGGATTCCATCGTAGTCAACGAGCTCAAAGGCTCCTTCCTCTAAAACTTTAGAAATGATGAAAGGACCATACCACATGGACTCAAACTTTCTTTTCCCTAGTTTGTCATATCTCTGGTTGTAATTCAAAACTAGGTCACCCTCGTTAAAGGCACGAGGTTGGATGGATTTATCATACTATGCCTTGATGCATTTCTTATGTGCCTCATTAGCTAAGGCAACATCTCTCTGAGTCTCATCAAGGTTATTCAAGTACAAAAATCTTTCTTCCTCTGCGTAAGTGTCTGGGAGAAGTTCGACAGAAATTTGTAAAGATGGAATATGACATTGAATCGATAAGACAACTTCAAGTCCATAAACAAGTTGGAAAGGTGTGAAACCAGTAGCTATTTTCACCAAAGTGCTATAATCCCAAAGAGCGAAGAAAAGAATGTGGTTCCAATTGGATTTATGATCTCCAACCATCCGACGAAGCATAGTTTTCAAAAATTTGTTAATGCCCTCTACCTGACCATTAGCTTGTGGATAATATGGCGTAGAGTTTTCATGGTGAAAAACTAGCTTGGCACTCAGTTCCTCCATCATTTGATTACGGAAATGTGATCTGTGATTGGTAACAATGGACTGCGGGACTCCAAATATAGCTATGATATGATTGAACAGGAAGAGAGCGAAAATATTACCATCTTTTGCATATGTAGGCATGGCCTCAGGCCATTTTGTAAAATAGTCAACGGCTACAATGATGTAACCATGCCCCCCGGCTAAGGTAGGCTTAGAATGCATAAAGTCAATCCCCCACTTGGAAAATGGGCCAATGGCAATGACGGGGTGTAGCAGAGTAGGATGAGTGCACTTTTGGGGATTAAAATGTTGACAAGGTGGGAATTTATTAATAGCCTCATGACAGTATTTGAATACTGAAGGCTAGAAATAGCCAGCGCGATGGATTTTCTGGGCTATAGCCATCCCAGATAAATGACCGCCACATGCTCCAGAGTGACAATCATTCAACACATGTTCAGCCTCCTCATGGGTGAGGCATCGCCGGAGAATAGAATCAATCCCACGTCTATACAAGGTATCATTCAGGATGAGGTAGTATTTCACATGGTGATGGATACGTTGTCGATCGTCACGGGATAAATGCGGGTGAAATCGTTGTGTTTGGAGATAAATACGCAAATATCCATACCATAGATTGGAATTGCTGATCAGGAATATAAATTCATTGGGAAATGAATCACTGGGCTTAGATTCTGTTGCAGCATAGGGAAGATCACACATGAGCTCAACAAAAACCAGGGATTTTTTTGATGTGGCTTTGGTGAATTCCAGATCAAAGTCCTGTAGTATAACTATCCATCGGGAGTACTTTCCCTCAGGCACCTGACGAGTCAGGATGTAATACATAGGGTTCTAGTCTGCCAATATAGTGGTTGTGTGGAGTAAAATGTAGTGACAATTTTTTTTTACAGCAATGACTGTGGCCAATGCTAACCTCTCGACGTGTGAATATCGGGTTTTAGAATCCATAAGATTCTTACTTGCATAGTAAATCACGTGCTCCTGACTGTTGGGATTTTCCTGCACCAAAACCATAGCAATGGTAGTAGCAGAGGCAACAAGATACATGAGAAAGTCCTTTGAATAATCCGGAGGGTGTATCACAGGTGAATGAGTCAGAGTGTGCTTGAGATTATCAAAGGCACATTGGGCTTGGTCATCCCAAAAGAATTGGGTGTCCTTTTTAAGGAGATGCATATAACCGTGTGTTTTCTCTGCGAAATTGCACATGAAACGACAGAGAAAGTTTGCCTTCCCTTGCAAAATTTGGAGTTCAAGGAGATTAGTTGGGGGTGGTAGAGCTAAAATGGTGGTAATTTTCAAGGGGTCAATCTAGATGCCATCCAGTTAGAGACCACAAAGCCTAACAGATGTCCCGTCTCAATGCAAAAAACACATTTACGCCGATTGAGCCGTATATTTTAATGACGGCATCTTATGAAAATGTCTCTAAGATGACCAGGGTGGTCCTCCCATCGCTGTGAATGAGCAGGGAGGTCATCAAGGTACGGTTCAACAATATGTTTAATATCGTGAAACGCATAGGACATCTCACGATGGAATGTGGCTCCAGCATTTTTCAAGCCAAAAGGTAACTTCTTATATGCAAAGGTTCCCCATGGGAAAATGAATGTTGTATTGTACTGATCGATGGGTAATATCTCAATCTAATTGTAGCCAGAGAAGCCATCCATAAATGAGAAGATGACACTTCTAGCATAGTTGTCGATAATCTGATCGATGTGTGGAGTAGAAAAGTTGTCCTTGGGACAAGCTTTATTCAAATCCCTAAAATCGATATAGACTCTAATGATGCCTTGCTTTTTATTGATAGGGACAACGTTTGATACCCATTACGTCAGGGGTATGGGATAAATAAACCCATCTTTGAGAAGTTTCTCTATTTCAGCTTTAATAGATGCGGCCTTCTGTGGATGGAATTGCCTTAGGTTTTGGATGACAGGGTTGGACGTGGCATAGGTTTTAATCTCGTGGACCACAATGGATGGGTCAATCCTTAGCATTTCTTCATAGGATGAGGCAAAAATATCACAGAATTCTTTGAAAAGTTCCTTGTATGCTTCAGATTCAACTACTGAGCAGTTCTTCCCAACATGAACATGCTCGATGGTACCGGGCTTGGTTGATATGTCAATTAGATTCGTCTGTGTAATGTTGCAAAGGTTTCCTTTAGAATCTATGTCTTGCAACAATATGGTACTTTGGGGTATGTTAACAATATCAATAGGAAACAAGGATGCATAATCATGGTTAACCAAACTGGTGTTGGGGAGGAACATGGATCTATGATGGTGATCCTCCCAAATGGACTTATCCGTACTCATGATCTCCATAGTGGACTCATCGGAAGGAAAATTATCAGAGAGATAATATAGAACAAGAAGAGATGGTTCTAACCAGTAAGGTAAATGGTAAGGATCCAAAGCCACTAGATGAAGGTCATCAATGTGATCATTGAAAAGGGTTTGAATGGTGTCATACATTGCTTCATATGAACTCAATGAGGTGGACTCAACAACTTGTTTTCCCTTAGGCTCACAATCAAAAGAGGTGATCATATGGACTGTCGTGGTATTTGTGTTAGGAGGAGTGGATGGAAAAATCCCCATAAGGGATGAATCCTTCAACATGCCTACCCCAATCAACTGGTAAGGAGGAGGGAAATAGCCAAACATGGGGATGTTATTAGCCGTAGAGGTAGTAACATCCGACGTGTGGAAATCAAGCGGGTCAATGGTAACAATTCTCCCTAGATGCAAAAATTGGACTGTTTAGAATACTGTTGAAGCAACAACAGTCATGGCATAAAACCAATTTCTTCCTAGAAGGAGGTTGTAATCTAACGGGGCATCTACCACTTGTACTTGAATGGAAACAGTTTTTCCTCCAAGATCGACCGTGAGGGCTGATATGAGACCATGGGGCTAGAAATATCGTCCGTCAAAGGCCTTCAGAGTCGTGGGTGATGTTACAAGCTCGGGAGAGCCAAGAGCTTTCCAACAAGACAAAGACAAAAACTAGGTCGAATCTCCTTCATCTAGTACAGTTCTAAAAACTTTCTTTTCATCTACTTTCGTAATGATCTGAAAAGCAAGTTTATGAGGTAACCTAGACTCATAGTTCTCAATATTGAAATGAATCAGATTAGTATAATCTAGGTCTCAAGCTCCTAATGCTGTTAACAAGTTTTTGCGCTGTGTAGGACAACATTGGAGTACTTCTAGGGTAGACATTGCACAAGGTTCCTGAGTGAGATCTTCAACTACATTATAAAATTGAGCAGCTCGGGAATTATGGTTAAATACATCGTTCCGAAGAGTACCTTGGGTGGATGCAAAATCATGTCAAGAGTAGGCTTCTATATGGATATGGGAACAATAGATGAGGATTTTGGAGAACTAATAGAGGGAGCTTTGCCTAAAGAAGAATGATCATCTTTATTGTCTATGGGTTTGTCATAATTCTGACTTCGAGTTTGTAGATTAATGGTATCTGGTGACATCATACAAATTTCCTCTGATGAACTAGAGTTACCCTGATTAGACATGTGGTCTATCAATTGTTGTTGAGAGGGAAAAGGATCCGTGAGTACTACAGGTGTAGGATTTGATTTCAAAAACTGGGATATTTCGTCTCAACGAGGATACTCTTTTGTGAAATGGTCACCTCCACATAGCAAACATGGATATTTTTCCTTTCTTTTCCATTTATCGTTATCATTGTTGGTTGGTCTTGGATTCTCCTGTGGGTTTCCGAGATTTTTATTCTTACTTTTACCCTTCTTTTTATTATTTCTTGAGGTTTGAGTACTCTGAATAGAATTGACCTCAGTGGAAACCTTAGGAGTCAAAGGGGTAGGGGTAGAAGTCTGGGGTTGCTTGGTAGGTTTCACTACTGATGGGGACTGGATTGAACCAACAATCCAATCAATAGGTACTTCTACTGGTGTCTTTACGGGGTTGGTGCTTGGGCGAGGAGCTTGAGGAATCAAGTCATAAAGAGTTCTAGACTAGGAATAGGCCAAGTCTAGATAATGGGCTCGACTAATAGCCTACTCTTCAGTAACGGTACCATCCATAGCCACATCTCGAGCAATTGGAGGCAACAAAGATTTGGTGAACCAATGAGCTAATAACTGATCCAGAATAGGGGCCTTAATGAGCCTTCTCCGCCTTCTCCACTCATGGATATGATCGGATATGTGGGTGGAGGTGTTCTGTCACAGAGAAGTTAAGATATCAATACCTATTTCATAATGGATAGGGAGTTGAAAGTGTGTAAGAAACATAGTTGCCAAGGAGCCAAAATCCACAAACGAATGTTGTGGAAGTTCAATGTACCACTTCGTGGCTGTACCGGTCAAAGTTCACTAAAAAATTCATAACCGAATTGAATCATCCATGAGGGATTTTGAAGAGCACCACAGATGGAATGCCATAACATGGTTTTTCAGATTGTCTCCCTGCTTCCTATTGAACTTTGGGATGTACGATGGTAACTTTACTGGAATGGGAGGCCATGAGGGATTGTGTCGAATGGGATCATTAATCAACTTGGATAGGTAAGGCAAGTCCAAAGTTTCTAGGAAAGGTAACTGACGGTTAGGTTGCACATACTTGTAATATTGATATGGTATATAATTACTAGTAGGACCATAAGTAGACTGATAGACAGGTTGTTGTGACGAAGAAATAATGGAAAATTCACTCACAGGGGGTTAATTTCTGGGATCGGGACCGCTAGGACCACCAGGGCCCCCGGGACCTCCAGGACCATTGGGACCACCAGAACGAATAGGACCACCAGGAGGAGGACCACTAGAACCTCCAGGGATGCTGGGGGTAAACCTCGAGAGCCTCTGAAACCACTATGAGGAGGGCCACTAGACCCTCTAGGACCACTAGGACCATTAGGAAAATAAGGAGGAAAACCGCCAGGTCCTTCGGGATCATTAGGCCACCCAGGGGGAGGGCCTCCATGAGGCGGTCCTCTGGCACCTCTTGTAGTATGTATAGGTATCCCCCCCATAGCTGCCATGTAAGACCAGTTAGGCTGCCCCCATGGTGTAAACGTTTTACTAGGGTATGGAATTCTGGCATAAGGAATTCCTGTACGGTTAGATGGATAATTAATATTTCCTACAGGTATTTGATAACCATAACCTCTATAACATTGAATGGTTACAGGTTGTGCCCCCAAGGGTTGACCTGAAATGGATGGGGGATTAACCACATTAGTATGGGTGGGAGGGACATAAACTATAGATTGTTCTATATTAGAGGTCTGTCCTTGACTAGGTGCAATTCCGGTGCTAGATAATGTAGGTCATGCCAGGGGTTTCCCCACGGCACTAGAAGGTAATGATGAAACAAGAATTGAAGGTTGAGCCCCAGGTGTGAAAAACCTGGGAGGATTAGTAACAGACGTAGCATAGGAGTTGGTGGGGCTGGAAATTTGTCTTGGGTTGTGTGGAGTCACTGTGCGATCTATAATCGGTTAAATTGGTCTCATAGAATCGGCAAGTGAATGATATCCCATAGGCATAGCTGCGGAACGTGGTGGTGTTGTGCCCAATATATCATCTATTTTCTTCTCACGGAGAATGGTTGTGTGGTATTGTCTATGTTCTTCTTCATCTGGAGAAACTTCTTTAGAAAAGTTTAAACGGGTGCCAAATGAGGCAATGGCTTGTCCTATAGAGGTATCCAAAAATGGAGCATTGGGACCATATTCCGGATGGGTAGTATCATCAACATGACCTTCTATGGGAGAATGGAACAAGGTATTTCCTCGAGAAGATTGTTGGACCAAGGGAGGTGAGTGTGAAGAATATGATCCTCCCCTTTCTGCAATCACATTATCTCCCACTTGGGAGGTGGTAGCTTTCTACAACCACATTATCTCCCACTTGGGAGGTGGTAGCATCTCCTTGGTCGATAGCTTCCATTGGATTTTTTCTTGAACCAGGAATAAAATCGGGTGGTAAGCCCCGTACTCTTTTGGACTGTCTTAGCTCAGCTAGTTTGTATAGTTCCTATCAAACCTAGGTTCTGAAAAACTAGAAAACACACAAAAAAAAATTCCCCCACTCAAGCTATAAGTCAAACAAGCAAACTTAAAATGACAGGAGGAGTTCAGATAGTCAGGTTTCTCACCAGGATTGTCAAGAAGGTGCCACTTGCAATATACCTCTAGGGTACGTGCATAGTAATCTATGCGAATTTTTTTTTCGGTGTATGGCTCTAAGAAAGACGACCAAAGGGATTTTCTCAGATGGATAAGGTATCCTAGTGGGGTCTCCCAATATACTCAAGGTATGTGGGAGCTCAAATCGATAGTAGTGTTGTCTAATGCATAACCATACACAAGGGGCATTTCGATATACAATCGAGTGCATGAAGTACCTTTCTATATACCTCAAGGGTATGTGAAAGGTCGTTCGATATACCGATAGTACGTGGAAGAACCACGTGAGTCCCAGGATGTAATGCAGAAAAATAACGACAGCTCCTACGTTTAACGATGCACGAACACGTCTCTAACCTATCACTCCAATTTCTATGTAAATTTTAACCTATAACTACCGTTAATTTTAAAGTGGACGTTTAGGTGAATGCATGGAGTTTTGACAGATAAAGTAAAACCATGTAATATGCATATGCAAATATTTCACTTTACCGTTCTGTATGCCTACCTATGGGAGGGAAAGAGAGTATTTTCTTTTTTTTCAAAACCAAAAATATTTCCAAACAACAGTCTTGAACAAAAAATCAAATACAAGTAGCATTTTCCAAACTGGTTTCTCTTTTCTAAAAGCAATAAGAAGGGGAAGAGTCTCTTTTCCTAAAATAAAAACAAGAAGCACACTACATGCATATGCACTCTATTTTTTCAATTTTCTTAAAACATAGATAAATCTAACTTGAAAATACCATATTTTTATTTTGATGAGATAGTACTAAATGCATAAGAGACAAAAGAACATAAAGAGCCTGAAATCTTGTAAGGCCAATCAGAGATCCAATGTCTAATGCTCAATGGTGATAGCCTAATCTCAGTAAAAAAATTTCTTTTTTAAAGGAGGAAAAAAGAAGTTCTCTGTGAAAACAAAAAATAAAACCAAGATGCTAATCAAATGTTTTTATTTCAGTCTATATAATAGAAATTAAAAGAGATGTTACTAACACCCTAAGCTTTTCAAAAAACAAGAAGTCCTTTCACAATCACAACCAACAAGCACAGAACTGAATGAACAATTAATAAGCCTAATATAGCTTTTCAATTTTCCAATCAAACCAATCTTTAACCATAAAATTTCAAACCACAAGCATCAGATTCTAACACACAAGCCTGACAGTACAGGGCTGAAAGCAAATCAACTCAAATTTTTTACAAAAAATGAGAAAAATAGGTCTTGGAATAAGGCCTACCTAGCACCGCGCTGCAGGGGTCTTGACAGAGCAGTTCTGGATCAGCATCGCTTCTCACCAATAGGACTCAGGTGGTGGCACCACAGGCTACTAACTAGGTTCAGGTGGTGGCATCACTTCTCGCCAACTGCATAAGGACGGTTCCCTATATAAGTCCAAAACACAAAGGAGAACGACAAATCAAGTCATAAAAATATCAGATCAAGGTAAAAACTAATAAATTGAGAATAAAAAAGAGCATAAAAGGTCAAGATAATTCATATCTAGATAGATCTAGAAGTTTCAAACCAAAATTCACTGAGTCAGATAGTATATTTGACTGGAGAGAGTTGGAGATGGAGCCTAGATTTGGACAAGAGTTGAAGAACTGAGGAAGATCAGATCAACTGATACATATATCTATTCCCCAATAGAGTCGCCAGATTTGTTAGCAAGAATATTTCATCTTCTGTGGATAAAAGATGTTCCTCTAGTCTGAATGGTTCAGATCCAGAACAAATGAGTGAACGACAAAGGATGAAGACCCTCTTTGGATGTCATAGACATCTGGAATGCTGCTTTGATAGTGAACCTGTGTACTTGCAACCAGATCAAACAAGCAAACACATCAAAGCATCCAAAACATCATCTACTTATCCATGTTAGTGACTAAGGAATCCAACAACATTTACATGCGAAATCAAAACAACAGTAATGTGGGACAGAAATCATCTTTGCATTAAGATGAATGGAGAAGTTTAGAACCAATTAAGCCTTAGTGTCAACATGCATCTCCATGAAACCAACACTTCATCCCCATAATATCCAACTTTTCTCTCTATGCTCTCAAAAGGCTTGGGCCAAGTGGTCAATCCAACAACATAACAATACCTCTATAGTTCTCCCCCTCAACCATGGACATGAGCTTGCATTTATAAGGCTCAATGGATAGGAATGGTTGAGATATTTGTGGATGAAGTGGCCTCTAAGGTCCTATGATGGGGGATCTCGAGCTCAACTAACCCACAATGATAGGGATAAGGGAGGACACGAGGCTCATGATCTAGAAGCCTCGAGAAACTTCTCTTTTTCCCATTTTACCTAGGGTACTGCTTTTCTCTTCTGATGACAGAGCGGTTTAGGTTAGAAACTCTTATGGACCAAAGGCCATAGGTGGTGGCACCACTTATGAAAGACAAGATGCAAGTGGTGTGAGCAAGGTACCACTCATGGTTAATGGGGAAAGCACGGTGATAAGTATTTTTATGTAAGATTGACAAATAACACGGATTTCCAATCCAAGTGCTGAGATTAAGGGAAAATATGTAAGTCAAAGGTCTTATCACATGGTGGTGACATAATTTGGGTATAACAATATGAGTTACATCCTCTTCATGTACTTCTTTGAGCTAACACCTTCTAGATTTATTAAGAGTTGTCCCTTCATCAAATGTTACATCCCTACTAACATCTATAAAATGGGATCCTGAAATGTATATCATGAATACTTTGGATACTTCATAGTATCCAACAAATATTCCCTTCTTTCTAGAAGGATCCAACTTGGTTCTCTTCGATTTTGAAATATGTACATATACTAGACAAACAAATATCTTGATATGGCTCGCTTCAGGTTTCTTTCGTGTATACATTTCTTCATAAGTCTTGAATCCAAGAGAACTTTGAGATAATCTATTATGCACATACATAGTTGTTCTTGATTCTTCATTCCACAGGTGCATGGAGAGGTGTTGGCCATGAATCATTGTTTTCACTGATTCCATAATGGTTCAATTCTTTCTTTCTACAACACCATTCCATTGAATATTCTAGGGAGTGGTTAGTTCCCTCTTGACTCCAGCTTCCTTGTAGAATTATTCACATTATTTTGAAGTATATTCTCCACCATTATCTGATCTGAGTGTCTTGATTCTTCTTTCTGAATGCTTCTCTATCAAGCCTTTGAATTCCTCTAATTTACTGAACACTTCACTCTTGGTATTCAAGAAGTATATCCATGTATTTCTTGAATAGTCATCAATAAATGTGACATAATATTAATATCCACTTAAAGATGTGGAGGTAATAGGATGAGATACATCGGAATGAATTAATTCCAACATAACTTTAGTATTTGTTTCACTTTTAGGAAACGGATTCTTGATGTTCTTTCCTCTTGGACATCCTTTGCAAGTTCATTCATGATCAATATTTAGATATGGTAACCCTGTTACCACCTTGCTCACATAGGGTAGTGATTTTTAGTTGATGTGAGAAATCTTCCAATGCCAAAGTTCACTAGAGATAGTAGTAGCATGGAAAAGGGTTTTCTCTGGATGTCCTTTGAGTTTGTACAATCCTCCTTCTTCTTAACCAATGAACACAAAATCTTTAGTTGTATTTCCTTAGGACCCTGGAAAGTTTTTGGTTTTCCTATGTGGATTTGTTTCCTTTCATGCTTCCTTCTATTTGCTAATCATTTTCTTGAACCCAATTTCCCAAAATACGAATTGTGTATTTGATATGAATAACCAGTAAACGTTTTTGTTTTGGGATTTTGCAGCAATCGGTTTGGCACTGAAAATGTTTAGAAATTCGTAAATTACTGTGTGTGTGTGTAATTGATTGGTCTCTACTTACATTTTGATAAATACCAGGACTGAGATCAATGTGTGTGCATCCACGTTTGGAATTTGATATGATTTGGAGAATGGAAACTAAGTCTGGACTTGCTTGATAAACCTAGTGTGTGAAGGCACCTCACAGACCAATATAGAAGGCTATTTTTCTTCTTTACATACCCTGAATAACACTGGAAGGGAAGGCATGGCCTAAACGATTGTGTAACAGAGAAGGGAATGCATCCTTCTATTGGGTGTGTAATTGTTTAGTAGTTAGGCTAATCCAGTGTGGGTGTTCATATCTCCGGAGTTGAACTCAATAGCTTAGCAGTCAGTCTTTCCACCTCCTTCACAGCCTAATAAACCTAACTGGAAGGATGGCTTGGCTAGTAGCCTGATAAACCCATATGTACGCTTGGCTATGTCTTCTGTGAATTTGGATAAGTGTAAATAATTTCCTATGTAAGTTTGATAAACCCAATTGTGTTGGCTTGACTGAATTTTGGTTGTGTCCTTGGCTATGGGTGAAGTCTGCTATGGTTCCTTATTCCTTGGGGAAAATCATGCCCAGCTCGATGGTGGTAGTGCTGCTAAGAGATTCAATATCACACTTTCCTATATTTGGGTGGAACATTACAGTGACATAGCTGGTTTTGGGACAATCTTCTTTCAAAATAAGTATCCCCCTGTATTTTATTTTCACAACTGTATTCGTTTTATGAATTACTATGGACATGTTGAATTCTTGTATGAATGATTATGCTTCTGCTATATGTTAATAATTTATGCATCTGTGTATATTTAAATTAATGCATTTTTATACTATGTTCATGGGGTTTAGATTTCCGAGGTTGATAGATGTTAGTTGCATCCTCTCCACCGAGTAGAGGGGTGGGGACGTGACACTTTATTTTCTAGCACACCGATTCTGTATGAATGAGTCCCAAGGTCTAGTGAGACCATTCAGAGTAGTCATGTTACTAGTTCATCTTCATTAAGGTTGTTTCCAATGGAACTTAGTTGTTCCCTAAACTTTGATACCCTCTTGAAGTAATCTTGAATTGATTCTTTTTTTCTCATATTGGTTCCCTTCAGTTGAGCTCTCAAATTCATATTCCTGTTAATGCTCTTTCCCTCATACATTTTGGAAAGTGCATAATACATTTCCTTTAGTGTATTCTTAGATGACACTTGAGGGATCAAGTGATCTTTGATAGAATCAATAATGATTATTGATTCTCATTGCCTTGATTAGGTATTTCTCATGATTCTCCTTAAATTCATCTTATTTTTGTTCTGGAACTTCATCTTTGATGTACTTCTCAAGACCATTGTCTCTAATAATGATACCAATTCTATAATTCCATGCTAGGAAGTTTTCTATGCCTTCCAGTTTGTCCTCAAGCTTAGTGCTTAGGGTCATCATATCTAGAAGGTCACTAAAAATTGAAATTTCTCAAAATAAAAAGTTGAACTTATCAGGAGATGTTCTTGACTAAGGAAAGTTGGTTGGTCCACTTTGTTTTTGCAAATCCCAAATATTCACCCTTAAAAACTTATTTGTGAGGTTTGATTTTCTACAGAATTTCTAGTTCTAGTTTTCTGCAATTTTCTAATTCAGGGAAAAACTAGGGTTTGGATTACTCATAGATTCAACGACCCAAAATATTCAGTCTAGGGATAAGCATATGCACTTTAGGGAGGAAATTTTTTTTATTCAAGCATATCTTCAAAATTCCAAAATTTGCAGAAACCCTAGTTTCTTCTGGAGAGAGAGGAGAGAGAGTTTCACCTTGTGAAAGTTGTTCTATTAAGGATAGCTCTGATACCATGTTAGGATTTGATATGCCTAGATAAATTTCATTAGTGTTTAATAAAAATTTAGAATAGTAACATATGCAGAATCATTGAAAGAAACACAATCACAAGATAGAAACAATATTTATCTTGGGAAACCCTTAAGGGGAAGAAAACCCAACAAAACTTCCTCTTTATAAGTTGTATAAGATAAAACCACAAAAAATGAATTGTTCTCCTAGCTGGTATGTCTCTCTCTCTCTCTCCTATGTGCTACACAAGTGAGTGAGTCTATGTTCAAAAGGGAAGCATAAATCGTTTATTTATACTCTTTTTGTTAGCTGACTTTTATCCTAATCAAGTCGTCCTCACTAAACTGTCTGGGATGAGTTCACCTAGGAAATCAAAAAACAATATTTAATTACATTCATTAGGGTACTATTGACCCGACTTACAATGGAGGGTTTACCTCGTGACTCTATGATGACCAATTACAATAATAACATCCTGATGGAGGAATAGAACATCTCCATTAGGGTACATTAGTAAAATACATCTATAATATCCTTTGAAGTTACAATATTTGGCATGCAATGTAGTGTCAAAATATTTCGAAGAGCATTGAAGATGTTGGGATTGTCAAGGATATGATATCACATTCTATAGAAAGTGAATCCAAGGTTATTGAAGCATGATCTAAAGGGTGTAATGGTGAGTAGGACTATTTCCTTTCTCTAGAAGATTCATCTTCTTATTATACTAGGGAGATTGATCTTTCACCAAGATGTGGGGTTTTGGATAATGAACCTCCAAGGTGGACATCGAAGGGTTTTAATGAGAAAGTGTATGTGTCCTCTAAAGGAAATTTTGGTGGTGATAATCTCGATCCGAGGTGTTTAATAAGTTTCAACCCTAATGACCAAAAATTTGTAGTGGGCCCTCCAACAAAGTTGAGGGACATTTTAGATGCAATGGTATATGCAGAAAATATATTCAATTTTAAAAAAAATGTATACCCATTTACCAACACTAGCCTTGTTCAAGGCCGAGCATACCACAATGAAATGTGTACCTGTTATGTAGAGCAAAAATGTGTACCCGTTATGTAGAGAAAAATAATTTACATGTTATGTAGATAAAAAACACATACACATTTTAGAGAACATGTTATATGCAAAATTTGCATCTCTTATTCCTAATTTGTTCCAACAATGTGAATAGTCGACACATGGGCATCCAACTAAGTGATTCATGAATGCAACTAAGCACCATCTGAATATATTCTTTGACCAAAGGTGTCCATCTTCTCCATATCATGTAATTTAATTAATATCATGTCGTATGATTAGCTAATTTCAGTCATTTGTATGCCTCAAAAAAATTAAACCCTAATTTGAACTAAAAAAATCCCAATTTACACATACAAATTAATCATTTTCATTATATAAATATATTTTCATGAGAATTCTAATGAATCCAAGCCATTATTCACAAATATGCAAAGTTTCTCATGTATATAGAAAGGGTGCATACAACTAAAAAAAATCAAGTGGAGTCAATATTTGTCCCAAAATACATAAACAAAGAGGATAAATGGCCTACATATTTCAAAACATTTCATGCTACAAGAAATAATTACATATCAAAATATTTTCCCATATTGGGATTTTATTCATCAATAACACCCTTTTCCCACTCCTCTAGGATCGAGTCTTTTCCTCTACCCAAAATCTTGAAGTTGGTACTCTAAGAGAATTATTTAACACCCTACAATTTTGATGAAAATTCTTAATCCAAGTGTCAAAATAACTTAGAGAAGCTTTCCCATGCTTAATAAATGTTTTCACTTGAGTGAAGGGTACATTTTTTTAAGTCCATGACAGAGGATTTCAACAATAAGAATCACTAACATCAAGGTACATAGGGAGGTTGATGTGTTTGATAACATGTTAATCCCATAATATCATACATGATATAATACAATTGAAACGTTGCAATCCTGAAAGTTTAAAAAAAATTAAGTCTATTGAATCACTACTACATTTCAACCAAAAATCCGACGGCCGTATTGTTGGATTTTCGACACTTCCCTGTCGCATGTAGGACACTATGAATTTTTTTAAGCGTCGATGGATTTTCGTCGGTTATTCGACATCTTTCCAATCTGTCGGTAAAGTGACAGCTCAGTTTACCGTTGATTAAATGTAAATTTTCGTCGGTTATCCGACAGGTTATGAAAACTTAAACGTCGGTTAAGAGACGGTATTGAATTTAAAAAAAAAAATCACCTACAGGCCGTCGCTTAAGTGACGGCTATCTGACGGATTTTAAAAAAAATCACCTACAGGCCGTCTCTTAAGCGATGACTATCTGACGGATTTAAAAAAAAAATCACCTACATGTCGTCACTTAAGCAACGGCTATCCAACGGATTTTAAAAAAAAATAACCTACATGCCATCGCTTAAGCGACAGCTATCCAATGGATTTTAAAAAAAAAATCACCATTACGATGTATGGATTTGAATTGAACACAGTTATCTGCAAATATGCAATCATAGGAAAATTCCAATCCTCGAGTTCTACTACCCATTCCAAATGAGAAGATCTGCAAACTACCATCATCATGTAAAAAAAGAAAATTATTTTTGTCCTTAGAGAGAGGCCTGTAAGCTGAAATGCCAACCCATTGAGAATATGGACTTCCAGGCAATCGCAGAAGTTGTGCACATAGCTCCATAGGACCAAGAGACAGAGTAAGTGGAGAGTTCGACTTCAAACTAGAGAGGCAGACAAAGAAACCACTGCCATCAAGCAACTCCTTCTAGTGATGTAGTCCAGCAGGCCTTAATTGACCATCTTGATCACCCTCAAGAACACTTGATACTTTGCTAATATAGATGTCGCATCAGGATTCAAATGCCCAATCAAAGTTGAACCATCATGATAAGAGAGGAAAAGTAATCTGTAGGCTGATGTGAAACACAAACTTATACCTTTTGACTGCACATCTCTACTGTGGAGATGGATAGTCTCTGCCAAAACTTGAGCTCCAATATAACCCTCTACTTCTATTTGTTGCCTATACAACATGCCATGTTGTGATAGTACAAAAATAACTAGCCGACCACGTAATATGGGTACTAATACTGCATCAATAATTGAATCTTCCAATAACGTAAAATAATGCATAGGGCTAATGTTATCTTGGAATAGGTCATAAATCTTCACAAACTTGTTGGTCACCACCATGAGTTGAACCTGAGAACCAGGAAGCCAGGCTATTTGTCGAATGTAAGCACCTTGCAAAGCAAGCTCAATTGCAAGACGGTCTGTTATTTCATCTCAAGAATTGACAGTGAGAACTTGGCATTCCTCATACCTAGCTACAGCCAAATAGTTCTCATTTGCAGAGTTGAAAACAAGATGAACTAGTTCAAATCGAACTGAATTCTTGGAAAGAGGCTTCACATTAGACTTGTCTACTGTCACAGGTGCAACAGCTGGCTGCCCATTAAGTTGCCTCGCATTTAAGATTGTTACTTTGTCACCTTCTCCTACTGCAAGCCTGCCTCTACTTAAAAGAGAGTAAACAACTGTGTGACCCCTATGGCACACCCTGGCACAAATAGAACAGCACCCTTTAGAAACAGTCAGATCGCAAGTGTAGTAGAAGTACCAATGTTGTTCCATAAAGTTGCTTCCACTAGTGGTGAATGTAAAAACTTTTGATGCAAGTGACCGTTCACTGTTACTCTCATCATCATCTTCTTTATCCATACTAGCCAGTTCTCCATCAGATGTGCCATCATCCTCATCATCATCTGCTGATGTGGTATCACACTCAATCGCACTAGAATGGACTCCCTGATTGACTGGATTAACCAAAGCCTCCGAGTTCTTTCTAGGAACACTAGGCTTCAACTTACAGCTAGCAGAATCATTGTTAGAACTAGTGTTTGACCAAGGCTTCTCTGTTAATTTTTCAGAAACATGCTTGTTAGCACCATACGAACCCAGTGCAAGAACCAGAAAACCCAAGACAAACTTCAAACCCTCCAGATGGGTTTCATCGGCAGACAACTTGACCACCATATCAATTGCCCTCTTAATAATAGGCTTTATTGTGGACTCACCATTTGCCAACTGAACTACAAAATTGAAGTATGCTTTCGCAGTAGGAACATCAAATGACAGGAATGCCTTCTCTAGACCCACAAGCAATGCATCAAGAATGTGATCACAAAGTTCTCTTGATTTTGAATCAGATGAAGGTGACACCAGAGCATTGATGAAAGCAATAGATGAATCTCTTACTGAATTAGAGACTCCTGTTGGCAAATTACCTACAGCTGATTGAGCAGTATATCCTAGCAGCATTTTTTCCAGCCATGAAGCCAAAGAAGATGAATCCATCAATAAGAACTTTTCTTCCAAGGTGTGTTTCAAGTTAATATAACTCAGATCACCTGTTAAAAGATTGACAAACAGCTGTAGCACCTTCGTATTCACTGACTCATTATGGCATCCATCCAAAGCATCAATTAAAGGAAAAAAATTACCATTGCCTCCAAGAAATTCCCGAAACTTGTTGGATTGGTTCAACATCAATGAGTCCTCAGTGTTCCCCAAATAAAACTTAAGCAAAATGACTTTACTAGGATCCATTCTCAGGCATTCCACCATATCAGTTGCACTTGTAAGTAGATGCTCTTTAATATATAAGTTAAACTCCTTTCTTGAGTTCATTTCTTTTACCGGGATTTCCATGTTGTTCAGCAAAAATAGATCACTATACATACATCTCTCTTCTATAGAGGGAATTAAATTATTGAACAGGATTCTACATTTATCATGTATACCCTCAAATATACTGTCAAACTTTATGGTCATTATGACCTCAAGCAAACTATTGAAAACTTCTGCATCAACCTCAATTCCCCCTAATGCATATCTTGCTTTGAAAAATTGCTCAATTGTATACAAAAATCCCTCAACAGAGAGGGTAGAAGAGAGCACAGTTTCACTCCCTAGATGAACATGTGATGGGAAACCATGCAAAGAGGAGCTCAGAAAAAGTTTGTTCAGGTTCCCTGTGTTTTCTTTGCTCACAATTCCTCTAAACTTTGTCAGAGTTCCAAGTACAGACTCTATAACCTTAAAGCTATCTCCTATCTTCCCCAACAGCTCTTCCTGCTTTGACTTGTCATAACCTGCTTGAAGCAACAAATTTAGTGAAAACAATGCATCATCTTCGCATTCTTTTCCATCAAGAACAAAAAGCACAGCTTTTCGCAGTGCCCCGACATGCATGCTCCAGCTTTGACCTGCAAACATCACAGATGAAAGTAACATGGATAGAACAAGTTTCAAACCTAGACAAAGATCCTACACATTGAACTTCTTTGACATATTAAAGTTCATTGCATATAAATAGAATTTTACTTACAGTTCAAGACAAAAGTCATCTTTTTTTGGCTTATCTAGATGCCAAAAATGAACAATCTACAGATCACATGCAATCAGAAATTCAACGTATGTTAAAATGACTTTCCAAACCAAGGAACAAATCATGTTCTTCATGAAGCACACATGCCTTTCTACACGATAGTTGCAAGAATGACTTCTTCACTAATAAAGGCAATAATTGGCAACTTTGCTCACAAGATGTAACGAGATTGAGTGCTAAGGAAAGCACGATTAGCCAACTATCATTGGTAAGTTAGCCCCCCTGAACTTTTATATATGCATTCCATGCAGCCATATCTAGGAGCAATAAACATAATATGCAGTTTCATTCTCATTAAAATACATGTTTTCTTGATTTCGAAAATTTGCAGCAATAACTTCGTTAGAAGATAAGTATAACTAAAGACTGTTATCAAACCATGATGGTTGGAAATAGGCAAACCATGAAACTGAATCTGTGCTATAGAAAATCAGTTAAGTTAGATTAGTCCCTACTACAGAATTGGTAATCTACTGATACTAAATGTTTCACGGCAATGTTCCTTTCTAATATTTAGCCTTTTGCAATATCCTTTGTTACATTTCATATATCCAACATATCATTCAACTAAGCAGTTGGTTTTGGAGTCACTGTAGTCTCGGCAATGGATATCCACATTGTAACACCTATGGACATATGGACATTGTGAGACCCTAGGAAGCCACATGCCACTTGGTCTAGTAGCGATGTGTTCTTTATCATCCAAAGACCAAATTGATCCCTCGGAGACCTAAAATTAATCACGCAATAATAGTGGTTCCACAAGCATGCCTACTTGAGGGATGAGGTGACCTAGATCACTAAATAACATTGGTAAAGTGTTGGGCATTTTGTACACTAAAAGAACATTTGTCTAATTTAGATGTCCTGGAAACATAGATTATACATATTGCACTTTGTTGTCTCTAATACAGCCTCACTCAAAAGTTGTAGCCTGTGAAGTAAGAACTTTATAGAGGACCACAAAGCTATGATTATTATATGTGAGGTATGTTACCAAGAAGGAGAAATGGGAGATGGTAATGAAATAAGAAAAGGTGGGGCAAAGGATTTAGGGGTATAAAAAATGGTCTCTCTCTTGGCATCTTAGCATATTATGCATATAAGAAATAATTTATTGACTGTGTCTCAATACTTGCTTGAGACAATTCAAAGAGGAGTTTAAGCATGCAAGTATAGCCTATAGGTGTGACATGGGCATGACAAAGAGTTTGGTTGTCAGTGATGCACATAAGAATGTTGGGAGGTCCCATAACACCAAATGAGCATTTACTCAACCCCATGACCCTTTAGAGTAACTAGTTACTACCTCAACATAGTCCTAAGCCCAATAATTTTATTGTAATGTCCTGTGTTTTTTTATTGGCAATTGTGCACAACATGATAGAAGAAGCATTCCACAGGCAAAGTGATTGAATTGATTATAGAAAAGTGAAGAGCAAGTCAAGAGCAAGTCAATCCGGGAATGGTGAAGACATACCTGGGCGCTTCCTGTCATATCGAGATTCAGATCAGAAAATATTTGGATGTGAGCATTACAAGAGGAATTGCAAATTGAAAGCTGCTTGTTGTAACCAACTTTTCACATGTAGATTCTGCCATGATAAAGTCAGTGACCACTCAATGGACAGGTTCGTTATTCTCCATATAGCATTCATATGTTCTAGTTTGTATTGAACCTTTGATGATTATTGCTTTCCTTTGCATCCTAGTTTCTAATATTTCATTAATTGCAGGAAAGCAACAAAAGAGATGATGTGCATGAAATGCTTGCAGATCCAGCCTGTTGCATCAAATTGTGTAACTCCTTCCTGCAAAGGATTTTCTATAGCACAGTATTTCTGCAATATTTGCAAGTTTTTCGATGATGAAAGGTAATATACAGTTTATGGCTTGTCGAGTCCTTTTTTCTGTTATTGTCTTTAATTTTTCCTTTTAGTACCTTGCACCTGCTCACTGGCCCTTTCCAAACTTTGTTAATTGTTATCTCTATTAGAGTGTATGTAGTTCTATTGCTTTTGTAAATTTACTAAATTGGAAGGATTTGGTAATGGAGGTATATAGTATCTACACAAGCACATATCTTACCTTTCTTCAAAAGCATATGGTGCAAAACATGTAACTCAGGGGACATGATAGAACCAAAATCTCCAGTACAAATACAAATGCTACTAATATGTTACAAGACCATTTGTTTAGAAAATTATACGATTGTTCTAAGATCTAATCTTAGTGAAGAATTCAAAATAAAGGTATATGATGAACGGAATTTTCATTTGACATTTATAGGTATGGACAAAGCTTGTGTGTGATGGGGTTGTATTGTTGTTTTGAACTTTTGAGAGCTTAAGATTGTGGTTTGCGGGTCATATATGATTTATGAAATTTTCATCCAATACTAGAGCTCTTCCTGTTATCTTCCCTCTTTCCATCCAAGTATTTTTCTTGTGCACAAATGGTTAATTGCAATTCAGCTTGTGCAGGGTCATGCACATTGTTAAGTCAGAATTTTGTTTCTTCAATTTTGGTTTGATTTACATTTTCTTTCAAGGCTTTCATTTACTTTATTTTGATTTTGCCCTCCTTTTGGGAAATTTTGTTTAGTGTTCATTTGAAATTTTGAGCTTGCTTTAGAAATTTTGAATTTTAAGCCATAGGTTTGTTTTTGTTAAAGGGATTTTTAAAGTTATTTTATCAAATGGTGAGTTCACAAGGCATACTTTGAGCATACCTATCACTCAAGCAACTTTAAAACTTCATACAAAGTGTCCAAAAGCTGAAAAAGAGCAAAAAAATAGCACTAAAGATATTCTTGTAGCGCTGGAGCAAAAAATTACAAAGGGCGCGCTACAAGAATATCGCGGCCTTTGTTTTTCCCGATTTTTAAGCAAATTTTTGTCAGGTTTTCAAATGATGAATGATTAATCCCATGCTGACAGTTGTTTGCAACATGTGAGCTACCAAATTGTCATGATTCCAAGTGTGTTCAGGTCCTGAAGCAAATCATGGCCATGATTACTCTTAAGGCGGTTTGGTTTGACAGTTAGCAGCGAGATTCGGTTTAATATGGCATGATTTGTCATTACATGCACTGTCAAAGGTGAAGGAGGAGATCATGGGTAACCATAATTGCTAAAAGACCGGATTGTGTCCCTGTAGAGCAGAAGCAAGGTTATGAAAACTAACGAGAAATTAGGGCTTTTCAATTCCACTACTTGCAGTCAAATGAATCATTGAGAGACATCGGTACATTCGAGGAGAAGCATTTGACAGCTCAGGACGTAATATTAAACTATTGCAACCGATCAATTGGTAGGTATTTCATGATATATCCCTATAATTGAAAATTTGGGGTTTTTATCGGTGAGGGTCGTTCTAAAGAAATTGATTGATGGAGAGGTTGAATTATTCTCTTAAATGAGATTTTAGCCCAAGAAATAGCTGTTTGAACCATTTTGAAAAGTTTCGTTGAACAGAGCACTGAAAAATAGCCCTAGGTTTGAACTATCCAGTCATTGAAGTTCGAAACGCTATGAAGTGAAAGCTGTTTATGTTTTAGCACTCAAATTATACCAAAAGCTCTGATATTTATACACTTTGAGTTTAAACGAGTTGAATGAATAGGATGGTTGGCAGACCTAATGTCATTTTCAGTGCTAAGGCTACAGGAAGCTAATTTGAATATATTGCAGAAGATCTTGTTTGCTCATTTACCTTACAAGTAGTCTCCAGTTGAGAAGCCTGTGGTTGGTATTACATTTGCAAAGTCTGAAACTGTGACAAAGTTAATGGTTTTGAATAATGATGTTGGCATTGATGCACATGGTTCGATGAGAGTCTCTTGTCCAAAGGAATAATATATATGATACCTAAAGTTGGAGGGAAACCAAGGTTGTTAGATATAGGAGTTAATGGTTTTTAGAAGCAGATGAAGGCAGCAAGGATTTGAATAGTAGATGAAAGCCTAGTATCAGTTGGATGAGCTGAAAGAGATAAGTTTGATATGAACAATCTGCAATCAATCTAAAGTGACAACAGAGCTCCTTCATGAAATACCTTTATTGTGCAAAGATGTTCATGAATCATGCTGACAGGTGGTAGATGCTGATATACAGTTGTGCTCTACAAATTGAAGATGGTCCTTTGTTCAAAAACAGTCTGAATGGTAATTAGGTTTCAAATCTTGTGCAGTTAACCTATACACAGACCTAACTTGTATTGTTAAAACAAAAGAGCTTTGAAGCCCTCGGTGATTTGAATTTTTCCACTTTTGGGAAGATTTATTTTTCCTTTTTAAAAAATAAACAGGTCTGTCAAGAAATAAGCAGAAAATCAGTTCATAGAGCATCTTCTGAACCCTAAGGCTAGACAGCTTCTAGTTTCTGAAGGAAAAAAGATGGGCAAAAGTGGTAAAAGTGCTAAAATCAACAGAGCAGAACCAACTGATATAGGGTGGATTGAAAACCTCCCTGGATGTGTGGAATTGTTT
This sequence comes from Pseudotsuga menziesii, assembly GCA_001517045.1. NCBI lineage: Eukaryota > Viridiplantae > Streptophyta > Pinopsida > Pinales > Pinaceae > Pseudotsuga > Pseudotsuga menziesii. The sequence continues at coordinate 368,054 of LPNX010822875.1, forward strand.
CAGCAAGCAGGTTGGATAGACTCTTTTAAGAAGATAGATGGATATAATGCAGAAGTATCCTGTAAGTTTGCTCAAGGTTTAAAAAATGATATGGTGACCTTTAATGCTCTCAAATTCAAGCTGACAGTGGAATTGATCTCAAAAGCCATAGGGTTTAAAAATGAGGGTGAAGCATGGTTCAAGAAGCTGCCTTTTGAATTTGATCCACAAAGATATCTTTTACCTAATGTCATTCCTGATTGGAATAAAGGCATCCCTATTCAGAATTTTAGAAAAGAGTGGGTTGAGCCAATCAGGATATTGCAGAGCTATGTGACTTGTGAGGGTAGGTATGGATATGTATTCAAGTATCACTTTAGATTCCTTCAACATATGGTGGGAATCTCAAAAATGAACATGCCTTTCTTCTTTTTGAAGAGCCTGCAGAAAATGTCCAGTAGGGTTAAGCAACATGAAGACCATACATCTCAGTCAATTTTTCATCATGGACTAATCAAGTTAATCATCAGCAAGGTTTTGCAGAAGGAAGGGAGATCCTGGGACTTTTTTATCTTTTGGTCTAGTTTTCAAACCAAAGATGAAGATCAAAAACCTAAAAGGCAAGCTGACAAGGGTAAGGTTTTGATGAGGAAATTAGGTAAAAAGTCTAAGCCTGAAGATAAGCTAGAGGTCAAAGTTGAGGAAGCATCAAAGTAGGTGGAAAAGGATAATAGACCCAAAGTATTTTTAGCTAGTAGCAAAGGCAAGTAGTCACTGTTTGAAGACCAAAAGCAGCTGCTACAACCCATGGTACCAATAGAGGTCCCTTATAAAATGAAAACTGTTGATACACAAAAGGTGACTGTGCATGAAGAAGAATTGCAAGACAAGCAGAGAAGCCCCATTACTGTATTGTCTGATGATGAAGGTTACCTTTTAGAAGAGGAGCAGGTAGAAAAAACTACAATTGAAACTGAAACCTACAGAGAGATTCCTTCTTCAGGAAGCAAAGCAACAAAACCTAACAGAAAGAGGGGTAAGCCTGAAATAGTAGAGTTGGCTGCTATCCAGCATCAAGGAAAAGAGTTGAAATTTCCAGGAGAAAAATCATCATATTTCATACCTAAAACTAGGTCGAGGAACAAGCTAAGACTGAACATGAAAAAATTGCTCAATCCCAGGTTATACACAAATGAAGTTACTGTGTTAGATGATGTATCCCCTGATGAAAATCCAGAAATTAAGAAAGCTACCAGATAAGGGAAGAAGCCAGCAGCTGTAAAAGCTCCTTATGTACATCGTGCAGAATTCAAGAGTTCACTAAGAACATTAGAAGATTCAAGCAAGCCTGCATCTAAATTATCTGCAATAATTTTTGAGATAAAAGATAAACTCTTAAAACAGCAGCAAGAAGAAAAAGCAAAAGCATGTCCTGTTGAAAATCAGGAGTGGGAGGAAGAAGATGAAGCTATACTCAGGGAAGCAGGAATTTTAAAAGAACCTAGTATTCCTATTGATTTCTCAGATTTTTTAATGAAGGATGCAAATATACCTGAGATCCCTAATTTTGATGATGAAAACTTGCAGGAAAGTATTTAGAAATACAAACAACAGACGAAACACTTACAAGAGACTAATGATGGGTTATTTAAAGTCAACAGAGGGCTTATAGAGGAGCTGCAGGATGTCCATAATCATTTCTTGGAGCTATCAAAAGTGTCTAAAGAGGTGCTAAAAAGGAAAAGAGCTACTGGCAGGTATTCCACAAAGCTGGAGGAAACAGTCCAGGACCTACAACAGAGAAACAAGCAGCTCATAAAGAAGATTAATGACATGGAGAAGGAACAAAAGAAAGCAAAGAGGAAGTCACAAGCGCTAGATGGTATTGCCTTGTTGGCAGAAGCAGCAAAAGATCTTTAAGCCAGTTGTCATTTAGTTAGTTGTTATCTTTTGAGTAATCACATATGTTAATAATTTACTATTTTTAGCATATTTTCTAATTTTGTAAGTTTATACTTTTACCTCACCCCAGCGAGTTGATGGAGGCAGTTAGGGTTTTAGACCCAACTGATTTTGTAAAGAAACTCTATTTAGGTAGATGAGAGAGTCATTAGCAGGGTTCGATTTTTGAGAGCTTTCAGGAGGTCTTCAAGCTCAGTTGGTTTTCAGACTTGTTCATGAGCAAGGTACAAAACTCTTGTATGCAGTGGTTGATGAAACTATGAGATGTATATGACTTTTACCCTTCATATTTATGTATTGGATTCATTTTCATCTTTTCTAGTTGCTTAAATTGATAGATTCATTGACTGGTTTATTTTATATTCTGGTAATGCCTGTCATTTATGTTTGAACCTCAATATTGTTTCTGTTTGATCTTGTTACATATGTCATGCATATTCATCTTTTATTGCTTATGATTCAGTAGTTTCTTTACTTATGAATGTATTCCCTGACTGTTCTCAAAGTTCACAACCAAAGACACATTACAGAAACCCTAAACCTTAATTTTATTGAGTTTTATATTTGAGTGTGTGTTAGCTTGTTTCTTTGGCGTTAGAAACAATTTCTGGCACAAAAATCTTTGGCGCCGTTGCCGGGGACGAAGCTGAAGCATATCTTCCCTGGGATACTTATCAATTTTCCTGGTTTAAGAGGTGGACTTGAACCAGCATTTTTGAAGGCTATTTTTCACCAAAATTGTCACACTGCTTCTAGAGGAGTGGGAACCAGGAGCAGACCAATTTCACCATTGCATTCAGGGGTTTCAGACCTTGAACAGATCTTAAAAACAACAAGAAAACTCAGAAGGTCTCAATCTCTACCAGCCTCTTGTGACCCTGACCAGTTGGGTGTTTTACTACATTCAGCTGAAACCTCACCTTGGGTGAAACCTACCATTCCTGAGAGCACTTTTCAATTTTTTACTAATCCTCAAGCCTATTTGAAAGCCAAGATTACTTCTCCTGGTAGAATACCTCTCTTTCAGCTGAAAATAGGAAAGATCCCTTTTCAAACAAGTTCCAGTCAAGCTTCCTCATCTTCAAAACCTGTCAGTCCAAAGATGGCAGCCCAAAACCCTCCCATGGATATGATGGACCGCATGGTTGCAGCCAGATATGCACCATTAGTCTTACCTCAGCCTTTACATGCTTTTCCTGGAGGTGATTACCAGAAATATATGCCTAGGTTCAATGGCCAGGGGGAGACCACTGCTGAAGAACATTGGGAGGCTTTCCTAAGTTATGCTGACAATCAAAACATTGAGATCAAAGATGTATGGATGAGGGTATTTGTTCAGAGCCTTGATGGAGATGTAAGGAAGTGGTTCAGAGAATTGCCTACCAACTCAATCACTATAATTGAAGAGCTCTGTGATCTTTTCATGAGGCAATGGGGAGACACAAAGGACCACACCTATTATATAACTGAGTTTGGAGCTCTCAGAAGGAAGAAGGAGGAGACTGTTGCTGATTTTTCCAAAAGATTTAACAAAATGTATAGTAGGATTCCAACAGAAATTAAGCCTACTGAAACATTAGCTAAGCTCACTTATGCCAATGCCTTTGACCATGAATTTTGTTTATTGCTGAGAGAGAGAAGGCCTATCACCCTGTTGAACATGCAAGATGCAGCATTGGAGGTAGAGTCTAATTTGTTGGCTTCAAACATACTTAAGAATGAAACAACCCAACAACTTTATGAAATAAAAGGAAAGAAGGAAGTTGTTTCAACAAGTACTGCTCCTCAGTCTACTGAAGCTAATATAGATGAGATGGCAAAGCTGGTAAAGATTCTCACTGCCAAACTGAATAAACTAGAACTTGAAAAAAATCATGCCAAACCTGCTCCAGAAGCTGAAAGAAATCCAAATAACCAGAATCAGTTCAGAAGGCAATTTGCTCCCAGATTTATACCAAGAGAGCGCAGGAACAATGATATTCAGCGAGAGAGGAGAGAGAATGAAGATAAAAGAGTGCCCCCCACCTCTTCAAAATAATGTAGCTGATGAAGAAGAAGTTGATGAACAGCTGCTCTTTGAAGAGACTAAGACTGATCAGGACATGAACCACTTTGGAGATGGATTGTCTATAGGTTTTGTTACTGAAGAAGATTTTCTGAATTCAGAATATTATGATGCTGATATGTTTAAAGCTGAGGATGAGCTGGAGTTAGAAAAGACTGTTGTAATTTCTGCTATTCATCAGAATGGACCAAAGAAGACTATAAATCTCAGATCAGGCCCAAAGCAAGTGGTGCAGGCACCAAAAAAGAAAGCTGTTGTTCCTGCTGCAAATGTTCCTGCTGCTGCTGTTCCTGCTAAATAGACAGCTGATCCCATGCCAGAAAAAAGACAATCTACAGAAAAATCAAAGAAGAATGCTGAAATTGAAGAGGTAAACAAATCTGTCCAGAATTTTAGTTTGGAGAATGAACTAGGGAAGTTAAAGATCCCTGTACCTTTGACTGAGTTAATAAAGAATCCTTCATATAAAGAAACAGTCCTGAAAGTGATGAATGTACCCAGTAATCAGCCTGTTTTAGATACGGTTAATTTGCAAGAAGAAAGCCCAAAGATTTTTATTGGATCAGCTCTTGCTGAAAAGACTGAAAATGAGGCTGGTGCTTCTCCTCCCTTTTATGTTACCTTGACTGTCCATGACCAAATGATTCACAATTGTCTTTTAGATTCAGGAGCTTCCCACAATTTGATGCCAAAAGCTGTAATGGAAGCCCTGGGCCTTAGTATCACCAAACCTTACCATGACCTATATGCCTTTGACTCCCGAGCTGTGAAATGTTTAGGAGTAATTAAAGATATGGTTGTCAGCTTAGCTCAGTTGCCTATGGAAAGTGTGATAATGGATGTTGTAGTAGCTGAAATTACACCAAAGTTTGGCTTACTTCTGTCTAGGTCATGGGCTAAAAAGGTTGGGGGAACCTTACAAATGGACCTTTCATATGCCACCATTCCAGTGTTTGGTGGAGAGACTAGAAGACTGTATAGAGAACTGCAGTTTGCTTACATAGTGACAGATGACAAGCATCCCACTAATCACCCATTGTACTCTGTTGATAAAGATCTTGGTACATGCATGTTACATTTCAGTGATGAGGATAATTCTGCTGGTCTGTTACAAGTGGAAAAATATCAGCCAATAAAACATAGCAGAGAGGAGGAAGATGTATTGTGGGAGCTGTACTTTGATGGATCCTCGTGCAAAGAGGGTGCTGGAGCTGGAGTCCCACTCATTTCTCCTGGAGGTGAGACAATGAAACTCATGTATAAGCTGGAGTTTGTTACCACTAACAATACTGCTGAGTATGAAGCTCTGCTACTGGGACTGAAATCTGCTAAAGACTTACGCATTCAGCAAATTGCTGCATTTGGCGACTCCGAATTGGTTGTTCAGCAAGTGAAGAACAACTATCAAGTAAAGCAGGGTTTGCTGAAAGTGTACCGAAATGAGGTATGGGATATGCTTGATAACTATTTTGTAGCATTTAATATCACTCATATTCCAAGGAATCATAATGAGACTGCAGACTCATTAGCTTTGGCTGCCACACACTTCAGAATTCCTAAAACCACTCAGCTGAGGTATCCCATAGAAGTGAGGTACAGACCATGTGTATCGGATAATGTGAAGCACTGGAGGGTATTTGAAGATGACATTGAAATCAAAAAGTTTCTTGAGCTTACATATGAGTTCACTAATGCCCAAATTGATCAAGAAGAAGATGAAGGGGATGAACAGTTAAATGAATTTGCTGAGAATGAATCTGCTGAAAATAAGTTTGCTGAACATGAGATAGCAGGTCATAAAATTATTGAGTTGAAGAGTAATTTTATCCCAAAAGGTTTAGTACCTTTAGAAAGAATATTTACCAAAGATGATACTCCTTCAAATCCAGTGGTTCAATCTTCAGAAGACAATGTAGTGGACTGCAACATTGGTTCTGCTGAACATCCAAAAATGGTAAAAATTTCCAAATCTCTGTCAGCTAAACAAAGAAATAGATACCTAAAACTTCTGAAAGAGCATGTAGATGTGTTTTCCTAGTCTTATGAAGAGCTAAGAACCTATGATACATCAATCATTCAGCATAAGGTCCCTTTGAAGCCTAATGTTAAACCTTTCCAATAGAAACTAAGAAGGATTAATCCAGCTTTATTTCCTGTGATTGAGAAAGAAGTAAAGAAGCTGCTGGATGCAAAGATAATAGTGCCTCTCAGGTACTCTTCCTGGGTTGCTAATCTGGTTCCTGTCAGAAAAAAGAATGGGGAAATTAGATTATGTGTTGACTTCAAAAATTTGAATAGATCATCATTGAAAGATAACTATCCTCTTCCTAAGATTGAACAGGTATTGCAGCAAGTAGTTGGAGCTCAGAGGATCTCTATGGTGGATGGTTTTTCAGGGTACAATCAGATTGCAATGCACCTTGATGACAAGGAGAAGACAACCTTTACAACTCCCTGGGGGACATTCATGTATGACAAGATGCCTTTTGGCTTGATGAATGCTGGAGCAACCTTTCAGAGAGCAATGGATATTTCCTTTGTGGGTGAAAAAGATAAGTTTGTGGTTATTTATTTGGATGATATTACAGTTTTTTCTCAGTCAGAGGATGAGCACTTGAAACATTTAAGGCAGACCTTCCAAAAATGCAGAAAATTTGGTCTGTCCCTTAATCCCAAGAAGTCACATTTTGCTATGCAAGAAGGTAAACTACTGGGCCATTTGGTGTCTGCTGATGGCATCAGAATAGATCCAGAAAGAGTGAAAGCCATACTGAAGATCAGTTTACCTAGGAGTAAAAAGGATGTGCAGTCATTCATTGGCAAGATAAATTTTCTGCGGTGGTTTATTCCCAACTTTGTTGAAACTATTAAACAAATCATAGCCATGTTGAAGAAGGACCAAGAAGTTAGGTGGACTGTTTAAGCAAAGGCTGCATTTGAAAAAATCAAGGTGGCTCTTACTAAAGAACCTGTGTTGGTAAGCCCCGATTTCACCAAAGACTTTCTTAATTTTTCATTTGCATCAGAAGACACAATTGCAGCAGTCTTACTTCAGAAAAATAAAGAAGGATTGGAACATCCTATAGCTTTCTTTAGTAAGAATCTCAGAGATTCAAAGCTGAAGTATAGCATTTTGGAGAAGCAGGCTTATGCTCTGGTGAAGGCTTTAAAAATTTTCAGAATTTATGTCCTGCACTCAAGAGTTATTTCATTTGTTCCAAATGCTGCTGTGAAAGATGTTTTAACACAGCCTGATAGTGAAGGGAAGAGAGGCAGATGGATTGCAAAGATCATGGAGTATGATGTGGAGATCAGACCCACCAAGCTTGTTAAAGGACAAGGTTTAGCCAAGCTGTTGGCTGATTTAAATTGTCAAGCTTTGGGACTGCATGTCATGGCTGAAGAAATAGCTCAAGAGGAAGATCAAGCAGCTCTGAAGAAAGAGAAGATCATGGATTTCTATTCAGCATCTACCTGGTATGCAGACATAGTCTATTTTCTATTATTTCTGCAATGTCCTGAACATTTAGACAAGAAGGCCGCTAGATCTTTGAAACTCAAAGCTATTAAGTATTGTTTGGTAGAGGATCAATTGTTCTGGAAAGATCCAGGGGGTATCTTGCTCAGATGTTTGGACCAATCTGAAATAGGTGAAGTGATCTCAGAATCTCATGAAGGTGCCTGTGGAGGGCATAAATATTGGCAAGCAACAGCTTACAAAATTTTGCGAGCTGGATATTATTGGCCATCTTTGTTCACAGATGTTTACCAGCAGGTAAGAGCTTGCATTCCCTGTCAGAATTTTGCTGGTAAGTAGAAATTATTGTCTTTGCCTTTGAAACCTATTGCAGTCAATGCCCCTTTTCAGCAATGGGGTTTGGACTTTATTGGAGAAATCAATCCAGCATCTTCAGGACAACATCATTGGATCTTGACTGCAACAGATTTTTTCACAAAATGGGTGGAAGCTATTCCCACAAGGAATGCTACAGACAAAGTAATCATGGATTTTATTGAAGAAAACATCCTGAGTCAGTTTGGTTGTCCACAGAGATTAGGAACAGACAATTCCAAGGCATTCAAGTCCAAGGTGTTAGCACTCAGAATGTACCCAGGTTGTAGAAGGTATACTCCAAGGTAACAGCAAAACCACTTTAGGAAGAAACTGGTATTTTCTTCCAGAGAGGGATCTCTCAATAAAGATTTAACAAGACCAGATTTAAAATAACATTCACAGATTTATGTATTTGGCTGAAACAATAACATAACCATTGGGCATGGAGTCATATACAATACAAAGATACCACAAAGACATATACATGATATTCATCAAAGGCAAGGTAATCATATCATCACAGTCATTCAAATTGATCTTGGTGGAATAGAAGAGATGAAGAAACAACCCATTAATACAGAGCATCAACAAGGATGAGTTCTATATCAACTTTAGCAGAAAAATTCATATAATATCTGAAATGATAACCAGAGCATGAACACATGAATTCTTATCATCTAACGCTATATTCCAGATACGAGGAAGAAACAAAATGGAGTGTTACACAAAGAAGGTACAATCACATAAATGAAAGAAGCACATACTGTAATATCAACAACACATGAATATCTGACAAAACTCTCATGCATTTACTTTGTCATTCCAAAAACAGATATGTTCTCCAAAATTATTCACGACCCGATGGGTTCCAACCCCCATCTCATAAAAAGATACAAATTTATAGATAAAACAATAAGTCGTCCTCCAGCAGATCAATAACAGAATGATCGGCGTAAATTAGAGTTTGTAACTAAATTCCTACACCACTAGGAAGTTGTTACAACTCCATTCCTAACAGATCACAAAGTACAAATCAACTAGATAACAAAATTTCGCCCAATAGTTCCACGTATTTGCCCCAACAGCTCCACGTCTTTGCCGCAACAGCTCCACGTCTCTGCCCCATCAGCTCCTAGCCTTTGCCCCATCAGCTCCATGTCTTTTCCCCATCATCCCTTCAGTACCTGGCACCTGTTTCTAGGGGGGAAGAATATACTTTGTTTTCCCAAACCGCTCTACAGCCTTCCATTGCTCTGAACTTGGGGTGTCACACTCCATCATCTCCCGAATTGCTACCTCGAGCTCCATAAATGCTTCATAATATTTCTTGGGTGATCTGGCTCTGATGATTGTGAACTTCTGCAGGATTTCAAAGTCTTCCATCAACATGTTCACAATGGCTTGTCCTGCCAGGCTCTTCTCCAAGATATTAAATTTTGAGTGGTCCATGTGAGCCCGGAAAAGCAGGTGATGATAGTGTTCCGGCGGGAGCATCCGACCTTCTTCGTCCCAGAAGGACGGCAATCCATCTTCGAACAGCTCTTTAAACTCTTGTTTGAACTTATTGACCTGCACAAGCAATTCCTCTGACTTGTCTTGGACAGTCTTCATTAAATGGTGTTTGTGGATGATCTTCTTTGCCCAAAGCACTATTGAGATTCTGTCCTTTATGCCCATGTCGTGCAACTTCTAGTATGTCAGTGAATTCAAAAAATTTAATGCGTTCTGAGCTGTAGTGAGGGGTCTTTTTTCCATGTGTTCATTTACCAATTTCAGTTTTTGTTGAGCCGAATCTATCAGTATACTCAAATCATCAATAAAATTCAAGTAGTGTCGGAACTTGGTAATCTCTATAGTCAGGGTGTCCCAAATGATATGTTTCACCCCCTGAAGAGGGCCTTTCCCAATGCATTTTTCTTTTAGCTCATCAAGATTTTTCTGTAATTGATTCTTATCTTGCAAGATCTGTTTTTTTCTTTCATTAACTTTAACCAGTTCAGCTTTCATCTTCTCATTTTCTGCTCTCAAATCTTTGATTGCTTCTTCCTTCAAACTAACCTATGACATTGGTACTAACAAATCATCAGTAGAGAAATCATCTAAAGGCTTCTGGATATTTACAATAGACAAATCCTCGTCGGTGGGAGTTTGTCTCATCAACTCTTCCATAATCTCCTTCTCTTCATTCTAATCTTTTTTCATTAAGGAGATTTGGGCTAACAGTTCCTCCCTTTCGGCTTCCCACTTCTCTTTTTCCTCCTGTAACTCTCCGGCTCTTTTATTTTGTATTCCATCATCTCCTGATGGACTTTATCCTTTTCTTCTTGGAGGGATAGCAATTCAGATGACTGAACATGTTCAGTGCCTGGGATTTTCAGTTTCTTCATCAGGACTTGGAGGGCATTATCCTTTTCCTCTAACAACCTCTTGACTGCCTGTGTACTGTCTGAACTAGCAATGTCTGTTTGCAGCTTCTTAATCTGAACAGCATTTGCTTTATTCTCTACTTTCTCATGTTTCAACTGGATTTCCAATTTATCTATCAAGACTTGCAATTTATTGATCTTCATCATGGCTTGAAGCAAGTTTGAGTAGATGATATCGCTTGTCTGTTTGTGGAGTTCAATTTTTTCCGGAGTGTTGATTTTGTCTAACCGGATTTCTATTTCAGACATTCTCTTGTCACTTACCATAGCCATTCTAAAATTATTCCTCTCAGCATCTCTAGCAGAGACCAGAGAGGTCTTCGAACTGTATAGGCTTCTAACCTTCGGGAGCAAATTTATCGTTTCCTCCATAGACTGCTTCCTCTTTTCCATGTAACTGGCTTTTAGGTCTTCCTTCGACTTAAATACGTGGCACAATTCTGAACTATCTACATCACCTTCCGGATTCTTAAAAGAGACTTGGCTTATCTGCACCGCTTTCAGGGGAGCTAGGGCACCTCCTTTGGAACCATCAAAGGCCTCCTCATCTATAATTTCACCACTTTGCAGCATTTTTGTCCTTTTATGGGGGCCTTCCTCGTCTACATCCATGCTCTCAGTTTCAGACGAACTCCTCTTGACCAAAATACTAGCACCCTCTGTTATTTGGGTTGCTGTGACAGGTGTAGCATGTGTCCCTTCATCGGAATCTGACCTGTCAGTATACTACAGCAAATTGGCCATTTCAGCCAGCCCCTCAATAGCCTGATGCTCAAATGGTTTATTCCTGTTCGCCTATTTTCTCAATGAGATCACTTGGTGGGGGTTGTAGTTCATATTTACATCTTTTATGAAATCCATATTCTCCATCAACCTTTCTATAAATTCCAGGGCACCTTTACCTTTAAAAATGAAAGGGCCTACTTTAAATGGAAATTTAAGATTCAAAGACTTTCTGAAAGCACCAAAGTGCTCCTCCTCTGACAACAATCTCTGCCTCATGAACTCCAGTGCAAAAATCCTTGGGTTCAAGAAGGATGGTAGCCTATAAGGCTGACCAGTGAAGCCATATACACTTAACACTGGGTAACCTCTGTACAGGAACCAGTCCCCCACCCGCTCTTTGGGCGACGACTGCATTAGACATCTCATTTCATCCAGGACATGAGGCATGTCTTCGTTAAATAACATCCTGTATATTTCAGACATGATCGAATTGGCAAATTTGACCATGTTGATTTGCTTGGGAAAATCAGAAGAAGATAGAACACTTAAGAACTTTAATTCAGTAACATTAGAACATAGTAACATGTTAAGCAAGTGTGCTTGAAATCTGAAAAACTGGACCTTGGGAAATTCAGTCAACTGGAGGTGGATCACTTCGACAAGGTACTCATCTAAATTAAGCACGGGGACTGACTGGGACTCAGGACTTGAAGAGTTTATTTTTAACAAGAAACTAAGGATAACATCACCTATATGACAATCATCATTTAGACATAACACTTGACAGACCAAAGACATTACCAGTTGCACCTCAGTTCTAAAAATGTGCAAGGGGTAAGGCAAAGAAAAACCTTCAAGGGACTGACCTTCCTTCAGGATACTTGACAGGAATTGAGAGCGACTTTGACTTTCACAATTTTTGAAAAACTCGGCAAGGATAGATTCATTTATAGACTCATGATTTACAGGGTAGCTTTCAGGCAGACTAAGGTTTTCTCTAACGACCGAAGCATCAATTTTACATAGTATTTTCGACGTGGACCGACTCACAATGATCCTCTGAGAGGGAGATTAATTCACTGTGCACCATTTGGAAAATTCAGGGAAGTGGAGGGTTTGCTCCAGGGCGAAATGGTACAAAAAAAAGACTTGCATACATTCAGAACGTCATTCCCCTGCGAATAATAAGACCCTAGTTTCTCTTTGCTGCCGGACACGCTCCCTGTGGACAGGAAGGGGTCACAGACGCCCCTGTGTCTGTCTACCAGAAATTCCTCTCTGTCATCCGGGACTCGACCAGACACACAAACCTCGCTCTGTTGGTCCATTTCTTAATTTATAATGATAATTGGGCGAAGGAGTTACAAGATTAAAGTCCTACCTGGCTTATTGTGGAGGCGTGTGTTCGGAACGTGCCTGGTACTGACAACTAGAAGCTCCCGAATCGCCAGGTCCTTTTCGCCGGGTCTCGAGCAAATAAAATAATCATTGGAGAGGTCAACCCTGCCTTTATAGGACCGCCCAATTTGCCACGTGGACCGCATTTATTGCCGCAACCACCACTTATCTCTAACTGCCGTGCACTTCTATTTTTCGGTTTCATCCACGATCGTAGATTTGATTTCTCTTTAATTTCTAGCCTTTGGATTGTGTGCCACGTATCCCGTTTCACCCGGCGCGTTGGTATTAATCAACGTGCAACTTCGTGCCCCAGAAACGCTCACAACCGTTGCTGTGCCGTACCTTCCATTCTCGCCATTGGATCGAACGCCACGTCCCACATTCCGCTGGGCTTTCTGGCTTTAACCCTCGTGCAGCTTTAATCTCCGGACTCATTCACAGCCCTCGATCTAATATACCTTTATTAGCAAGCCGTCGGATCACTTGCCGCTTATCAAATTCCGCTGGGCACCTTCCCTTTATCCAACGTGCAAGTTTGGGCCCCGGAATCTTGTTCAGCCGTTGATGTGATCGCCCGGCATTCATCAGCCGTCAGATCTGTCGACGTCTACCCAATTCCGCTGGGAGTCTGGGACTTATCTCCCGTGCAATTTCACTCCCTGGAACTTATAACAACCATTGATCTATCTCGCTTTGATTTCCGTCTGTCAGATGTGTCATCGGATAACAAATTCCGCTGGGCCTTTCGGGCTCATCCGCCGTGCATGTTTCGCTTCCAGAATCACTCTCATCCCTCGATATGATCCGACCTCGCCTCCCCGCCGTCGGATTGAGAGAAGGATACATGATTCCGGTAGACTCCATTTTCTTAACCAACTCGTGCCTTCTCAAGGCGTATTTGATGTGCACCGTGGATCTACCCAAGACCACTTTATAACCTTTGATCTATGCAGCTGGTTAAAAGCCGAAACCTGTCTTATCTTCCTCGCATGTTGCGAAGGGCGGGGGGAATACCGACCATTGATTTTCTTCCTTCCTTCATTGTGGCCTGGGCTCTTTGGCAAATTGATCGAAACTTTGACTATCATTCCACCCTTGCAATATATCCTTTGACCAAAGTATTTAAACAACATCACCTTATCCCCACTATGGTCTTATTTCTCCCTTTGTTAAATACAGGTGTTAACACAAGGCAATGGTCTCCTTTTGCGAAAAAAATGGCGTCATTTTGAAGCACTCAACTCCCTATTATCCTCAGGGCAATGGTCAGGCTGAATCATATAACAAGAACATCATTCAAAGCATCAAGAAACTGCTGAAGCATAACAAAAGGTCTTGGGATTCAATGCTGAAGTATGCATTATGGGAAGATAGGATTACAGTAAAATAGGAAATTGGTACTTCTCCATATCAGCTAGTTTATGGTACAGAGGCAGTATTCCCTGTTCAGCTGGGAATTCCAGTGATGAAATTCCTCAAGAATTCTCAAGAGGAACCAGATGACATGTAGAGGAGAATCTTTGAAATGATAGAGTTACAGCAAAATAGAGAGAAGGTGGATGAGAAAGCACAGCTGTATAGAGCCAAGGTTAAAAACATGTTTGACAGAAACATTAAAGAAAATACTTTCACAGAAGGTGAGATGGTTCTAAGATGGGATGCAAGGAAGGAGCAAAAGGGTAAACATGGTAAGTTTGACAATCTTTGGTTTGACCCTTTTCTGATATCAAAAGTTTTAGAAGACAATACTTTTATCTTGCAGTCCCTGGAAGGTGAGGAGTTGTCTAGCTGTGTTAATGGACGATTCCTCAAACATTTTTACAGTTTATAAGGGCATTTTTCACTGATCATTGTACATACCGGTGTGAGTGAGATAGAATAAAGACTCCATATCCCAATGGAAGTTTAGAGATAGGTAGATAGAAGATAGAAGGCACTGGTCTACAGGTTCTTGAAGCCTCACAGGGAGGACTTCATCCCGCAGTTGGAGCCAGATGTTAAGTCAGTATTTTGTTTCTTCAATTTTGGTTTGATTTACATTTTCTTTCAAGGCTTTCATTGACTTTATTTTTATTTTTCCCTCCTTTTGGGAAATTTTGTTTAGTGTTCATTTGAAATTTTGAGCTTGCTTTAGAAATTTTGAATTTTAAGCCATAGGTTTGTTTTTGTTAAAGGGATTTTTAAAGTTATTTTATCAAATGGTGAGTTCACAAGGCATACTTTGAGCATACCTATCACTCAAGCACCTTTAAAACTTCATACAAAGTGTCCAAAAGCTGAAAAAGAGCGAAAAAATAGCACTAAAGATATTCTTGTAGCACTGGAGCGAAAAATTACAAAGGGCGCGCTACAAGAATATTGCGGCCTTTGTTTTTCCCGATTTTTAAGCAAATTTTTGTCAGGTTTTCAAATGATGAATGATTAATCCCATGCTGACAGTTGTTTGCAACGTGTGAGCTACCAAATTGTCATGATTCCAAGTGTCTTCAGGTCCTAAAGCAAATCATGGCCATCATTACTCTTAAGGCGGTTTGGTTTGACAGTTAGCAGCGAGATTCGGTTTAATATGGCATGATTTGTCATTACATGCACTGTCAAAGGTGAAGGAGGAGATCGTGGGTAACCATAATCGCTAAAAGACCGGATTGTGTCCCTATAGAGGAGAAGCAACGTTATGAAAACTAACGGGAAATTAGGGATTTTCAATTCCACTACTTGCAGTGAAAGGAAACATTGAGAGACATCGGTACATTCAAGGAGAAGAATTTGACAGCTCAGGATGTGAGATTAAACTATTGCAACCGATCAATTGGCAGGTATTTCATGATATATCCCTATAATTGAAAATTTGGGGTTTTTATCGGTGAGGGTCGTTCTAAAGAAATTGATTGATGGAGAGGTTGAATTATGCTCTTAAATGAGATTTTAGCCCAAGAAATAGCTGTTTGAACCATTCTGAAAAGTTTCGTTGAGCAGAGCACTGAAAAATAGCCCTAGGTTTGAACTATCCAGTCATTGAAGTTCGAAACGCTCTGAAGTGAAAGCTGTTTATGTTTTAGCACTCAAATTATACCAAAAGCTCTGATATTTATACACTTTGAGTTTAAACGAGTTGAATGAATAGGATGGTTGGCATACCTAATGTCATTTTCAGTGTTAAGGCTACAGGAAGCTAATTTGAATATATTGCAGAAGATCCTGTTTGCTCATTTACCTTACAAGTAGTCTCCAGTTGAGAAGCCTGTGGTTGGTATTACATTTGCAAAGTCTGAAACTATGACAAAGTTAATGGTTTTGAAGAATGATGTTGGCATTGATGCACAGGGTTCGATGAGAGTCTCTTGTCCAAAGGAATAATATATATGATACCTAAAGTTGCAGGGAAACCAGGGTTGTTAGATATAAGAGTTAATGGTTTTTAGAAGCAGATGAAGGCAGCAAGGATTTGAATAGTAGATGAAAGCCTAGTATCAGTTGGATGAGCTGAAAGAGATAAGTTTGATATGAACAATCTACAATCAATCTAAAGTGACAACAGAGCTCCTTCATGAAATACCTTTATTGTGCAGAGATGTTCATGAATCATGCTGACAGGTTGTAGATGCTGATATAGAGTTGTTCTCTACAAATTGAAGATGGTCCTTTGTTCAAAAATAGTCTGAATGGTAATTAGGTTTCAAATCTTGTGCAGTTAACCTATACACAGACCTAACTTGTATTGTTAAAACAAAAGAGCTTTGAAGCCCTCGGTGATTTGAATTTTTCCACTTTTGGGAAGATTTATTTTTCCTTTTTAAAAAATAAATAGGTCTGTCAAGAAATAAGTAGAAAATCAGTTCATAGAGCATCTTCTGAACCCTAAGGCAAGACAGCTTCTAGTTTCTGAAGGAAAAAAGATGGGCAAAAGTGGTAAAAGTGGTAAAATCAACAAAGCAGAACCGACTAATATAGGGTGGATTGAAAACCTCCCTGGATGTGTGGAATTGTTTCAGCAAACAGGTTGGATAGACTTTTTTAAGAAGATAGATGGATATAATGCAGAAGTATCCTATAAGTTTGCGCAAGGCTTAAAAAATGATATGGTGACCTTTAATGCTCTCAAATTCAAGCTGACAGTGGAACTGATATCAGAAGCCACAGGGTTTAAAAATGAGGGTGAACCATGGTTCAAGAAGCTGCCTTTTGACTTTGATCCACAAAGATATCTTTTACCTAATGTCATTCCTGATTGGAATAAAGGCATCCCTATTCAGAATTTTAGAAAAGAGTGGGTTGATCCAATCAGGATACTGCAGAGCTATGTGACTTGTGAGGGTAGGTATGGATATGTATTCAAGTATCACTTTAGATTCCTTCAACATATGGTGGGTATCTCAAAAATGAACCTGCCTTTCTTCTTTTTGAAGAGCCTGCAGAAAATGTCCAGTAGGGTTAATCAACATGAAGACCATACATCTCAGTCAATTTTTCATCATGGACTAATCAAGTTAATCATCAGCAAGTTTTTGCAGAAGGAAGGGAGATACTGGGACTTTTTTATCTTTTGGTCTGGTTTTCAAACCAAAGATGAAGATCAAAAACCTAAAAGGCAAGCTGACAAGGGTAAGGTTTTGATGAGGAAATTAGGTAAAATGTCTAAGCCTGAAGATAAGCCAGAGGTCAAAGTTGAGGAAGCATCAAAGCAGGTGGAAAAGGATAATAGACCCAAAGTTATTTCAGCTAGTAGCAAAGGAAAGTAGTCACTGTTTGAAGACCAAAAGCAGCTGCTACAGCCCATGGTACCAACAGAGGTCCCTCATAAAATGAAAACTGCTGATACACAAAAGGTGATTATGCATGAAGAAGAATTGCAAGACAAGTAGAGAAGCCCCATTACTGTATTGTCTGATGATGAAGGTTACCTTTTAGAAGAGGAGCAGGTAGAAAAAACTACAATTGAAACTTAAACCTACAGAGAGATTCCTTCTTCAGGAAGCAAAGCAACATAACCTAACAGAAAGAGGGGTAAGCCTGAAATAGTAGAGTTGGTTGCTATCCAGCATCAAGGAAAAGAGTTGAAATTTCTAGGAGAAAAAGCATCATATTTCAGACCTAAAACTAGGTCGAGGAACAAGCTAAGACTGAACATGAAAAAATTGCTCAATCCCAGGTTATACACAAATGAAGTTACTGTGTTAGATGATGTATCCCCTGATGAAAATCCAGAAATTAAGAAAGCTAGCAGAAAAGGGAAGAAGCCAGCAGCTGTAAAAGCTCCTTATGTACATCCTGCAGAAGTCAAGAGTTCATCAAGAACATTAGAAGATTCAAGCAAGCCTGCATCTAAATTATCTGCAATAATTTTTTAGATAAAAGATAAACTCTTAAAACAGCAGCAAGAAGAAAAGGCAAAAGCATGTCCTGTTGAAAATCAGGAGTGGGAGGAAGAAGATGAAGCTATACTCAGGGAAGCATAAATTTTAAAAGAACCTAGTATTCGTATTGATTTCTCAGACTTTTTAATGAAGGATGCAAATATACCTGAGATCCCTAATTTTGATGATGAAAACTTGCAGGAAAGTATTCAGAAATACAAACAACAGATGAAACACTTACAAGAGACTAATGATGGGTTATTTAAAGTCAACAGAGGACTTATAGAGGAGCTGCAGGATGTCCATAATCATTTCCTGGAGCTATCAGAAGTGTCTAAAGAGGTGCTAAAAAGGAAAAGAGCTACTAACAGGTATTCCACAAAGCTCTAGGACCTACAGCAGAGAAACAAGCAGCTCATAAAGAAGATTAATGACATGGAGAAGGAACAAAAGAAAGCAAAGAGGAAGTCACAAGCGCTAGATGGTATTGCCTTGTTGGAAGAAGCAGCAAAAGATCTTTAAGCCAGTTGTCATTTAGTTAGTTGTTATCTTTTGAGTAAACACATATGTTAATAATTTACTATTTTTAGCATATTTTGTAATTTTGTAAGTTTATATTTTTACCTTACCCCAGCGAGTTGATGGAGGCAGTTAGGGTTTTAGACCCAACTGATTTTGTAAAGAAACTCTATTTAGGGAGATGAGAGAGTCATTAGCAGGGTTTGATTTTTGAGAGCTTTCAGGAGGTCTTCAAGCTCAGTTGGTTTTCAGACTTGTTCATGAGCAAGGTACAAAACTCTTGTATGCAGTGGTTGATGAAACTATGAGATGTATATGAATTTTACCCTTCAGATTTATGTATTGGCTTCATTTTCATCTTTTCTAGTTGGTTAAATTGATAGATTCATTGACTGCTTTATGTTATATTCTGGTAATGCATGTCATTTATGTTTGAACCTCAATACTGTTTCTGTTTGATCTTGTTACATATATCATGCATCTTCATGTTTTATTGCTTATGATTCAATAGTTGCTTTACTTATGAATGTATTCCCTGACTATTCTCAAAGTTCACAACCAAAGACACATTACAGAAACCCTAAACCTTAATTTTATTGAGTTTTATATTTGAGTGTGTGTTAGCTTGTTTCTCCGGCCTTAGAAAAAATTTCTGGCACAAACACACATGAAGCTCATCGTCTTTGTGCAGTTGTCCAAACATATTAATCCCATATTTGGCTTCACTTTTTAGACAAAGTGTCCATTGTCCAATACTTGTATTTTTCTTGGTCATTTTGCCCGAAAAATTTGCATCATTGTAGAGTGTCAGTAGTCTTCTACCAAGTTCATAAGATTGTTCTAATTTCCCTCACGGAATACTGGAATAAAACTGTCGATATAAAATTATGCTTTAACATGCAAGTTTTTACCATTCAAACTAACAGTCCTGAATTAGGAATACAATGTGGTTTGTATTCTAGTGAATAGTGAGCATGTGGGGGAGTTCTAGGGCAAACACCTCAGCCCAGCCTCTCATCTACTTTGGGTAAACTCCCAAAACCAGGGGAGGGCCCTCTAGAGGCACCTGCAAACAGGACCATGATACCCATCATCTACCAAAATGCCACAAAATGAATAAGGAGACATTAGTTAAGTTTTGGAACAAAATCAAACAAACTACATTAGAATTTGGAACAGGCCAACATGAACGTGGGAAAATAGAAAAAAAAACTGAGGAAAATCACTTCAAAATCAAATCCTGTGGCTAATATATGATCCCTATAAATTAAAAGCTACTACAAGCACTGGTCTAGAACAATTGTAGGTAAAAATCTAATACAACAGGCATAGTCAACAGTTTGTTGCTTCACTACCCATAGTTTGGATTGTATGTCATCCATTCAAGCTTTTCAGAAAGGTTACAGGTATGACTACTAAGCAAATGTTTGCTTTCTGGTATGGAGAGCACATTCCCCAAGTCTCCTTGATCCAATTTGATGCCATCAAGATCATAATTTGCTTGCTACAAGTTGAAAATAATTCAAATATTTCATATTTAACATCTAATTACAATGGGAAATAAGAAAGAAATACTATAACTATACATCGAGCAAAAGACAGCATCACATGCAAGTGTCGTGAAGGTTGACTTCTTGTAATGCAATCTCCCCAGTCTTAATAGATATTGAAGGGTATACAAAGAATGTCAGGATTTGTAAAAAATAACCTTCGTATGGTCATTGACTTCATTTGTAAAGGTGACATTACAAGAAAAGTTCTTCGAATTCAGACAAGTTTGGTCATTGACTTCATTTGTAAAGGTGACATTACAAGAAAAGTTCTTTAATGTCAAACAAGTTTTGTCATCTACTTCTTGTAAAAGCTTCATTACAAGGAATGTTCTTCAAAGTCAAACAACTTTGGTTATTGAATTCTGCTGAGCATAAATTAAAATTGGAGTAGGTTTCGAAATATTTTATTAACTACAAATGAATCGAATTTTCAAAAGATAAGCCTAGAAAGGACACAAGGAAGCCAGAGGGGAAGACTCTGTGTTGTATGTCAAATTGAGATGTTTATTTTTATTTAGCCATAATAATTAGTGAGGTGTTAGTCATAGTGATCAGTGAGGTATGATGCCACTGATAGCACAGGGCAAATTTAGTTTTTGAGATGAAGTGTTTTAAATCAATTATTGTCATTCTAATGAGTCATGTTCATACACATACTATTCTTTAAATTCCCCTCTTTCAATTCCACTGATATACATATACTGTTCTTTAAATGCCCCTCTCAAAGTAGACCAATTTTCCAAATAAAGCAAATAGAACAAATATGGAAGTATTATTAATATTGACTATGGTTGGAAAAAAAATCAAGTTACAAATACTATATAACTAGAGTAGACAGTGAAATATTGCAGAATAATAGTGAGCTTAGCATCTACAACTATTTGTGCAGAATATTCACGATTCCTACCAACTCAACATGCTCACCCATTCAGATGGTTGCTGATGGGAAGTTACAGTGACGTCACACAGTTAGCAGAGTACATTCCAGAGAATATAAAAGGCCAGCTTTGAGTTTGAATTGAGGACACTATAGACCATCTGATGTGAACCTTCTGCATCCTGGGTAATATATTTTCTGCGTTTCTTGAAACCCACTACCCAAGCCATAGGTTTGGAAAATTCAAAATATTGTACTACTCTGTATCAGAAGTGCGTAGCCAATAGCTTTTTTGAGCTTACAAAAATCACTAATACCATCTGAGACTCATCTTCCAAAGGCCTGATACAAGGATACGTTTAAAAGGAACAAATGTTCACAAAATGACAAGACATGGCCATGAAGAACATTAACTTCCAAAGGTAGATTGGAAGAACCCAACAATGCAAGAAGTTGATGTCAACAGAAGTGACAAAAATGCCAAGTCCAAGACAACATGTACAATTTGATTATAGAAAATCACAACAGAAAAAAACTCATCTTGGACAGGCTTGATACAAGGATACTTTTAAAAGTAACAATTGTTCACAAATCAACAGAACCTGAACTTCCAAAAGTAGATCATGAGAACCAAAAGAATGTAAATCAATATTACAAGAGATTGATGTCCACAAAGGTGACAAAATGTGATGTTGTTGATGTCATGTCCCAATGACGAGTAACAACCAATGAAATGTTAACATATAACACAGAAAAGTGTTGACAACACAAATTAATCAAATCACAAAGGGCATAAAGAAGAATTAGGAGCATGGAAACCAGGTTGGAGGTAGAAGCAGTCAAAATTTCTAACACAATTAATCACACGACAAATAAGAGACAAGGTTGCGAAGGAAATAAAACTATTGTTTAACAATGTGATTCATGTTCATCACAATACTAACATGTACCCATGTTTAACTCCTCTAAGAAGTTCTTGAATACAGAAACTAGGTTTGGTTATGAAGCTTAAAGAATCAAAGAGAGGACGTAAATTCAAACAGAGTAGGTAAATTTGATGCCTACCCTTTGTAAGTAAAACTCTTAACTTATGGGATGAGATGTGATATGTTATAAATTTGCAATTTCCTAGCTTCTCTTCCATGTGTATGCCATCATAAATTTGCCATTGACTGAATAATATGCACAAAGTATAGAATCCATATCACCAAGTATGTATATATTTCAATACAATATATAATCATCCCAAAATTATTGAAGGGAGATACCTCCCGATTTGGGTCATCCTGGTCTTGGAACTCTAATCACGTCAATTCCACCTTTATTTTCCGTCCTTTCTCAACAGGGTTTTCATAACCATCTAGTACCTTATTAATAACCAGACAACTAAAATTAAAAATTAAAAATTAAAAATAGAAATGTTGGATCCTACTAGATATAAAAAGGGGGAAACTGGAATATATTAAAACATGTAGAAAAGCTCTGGAACGAAATATTGATTAAAAACCAATCCATTATACATAGACAAACATTGGAAATATTCACATAATATCACCTCTCTCTAACTCTAGTTCATCAAAAGAACAATTGAAAACACACCTGATCTACTTACAAACTAACTAAGCACAATTTAAAACAAAACTGATCTACTTACAAACTAAATTATCGAAATGAAATTTAAAACAACTTGGAAAGGATACTTTACAACCAATTCCAACCCAGGGAATTCAACCATGAAGAAAAACCCATGCATCAAGAAAAAGAAGACAAGATAGAATTGCTTATTCAAATGAGACAAAAACCATCACCTAATATCTTCATATTCATTCTATTATAATATATAGATCCTAGTATAATGCTATAGTAGCCTAAATGTTATGCCTAGAATGTGAAATACCATTTCATTTTGACTGAATTGTCTCCTTACCTAAATCCCTTCCAACAACTAACAATTGACCAAAACATGCATTTTGTGGATAACAATCAATTAGTAATCCATTCCTAACCAATTTGCACGAAAACAACATTGCAACTTCCATATAAGCCATGTCCCATAGTGTCCTTCCTTGCATAAATACTAGTCCATTCACTCCTATGGTTGCATGAATTTTTATACTCGCAAATTGAAAAACTATATCACTTTCAATGAATTTTCCTCTGATTTTAAAATTTAAGGCCTCGCAACAACTAACAATTGACAGAAACATGCTTTATGTGGATATCAGTCTATTAGTAATCCATGCCCAACCAATTTTCAAGAAAACAAGACTGCAACCTCTATAGTATATAAACCGAAGTTAATAAATAGGGGATACCAAGTGTCAAGTTACAACATCTATGATACATCTGGTTTGTAAATGTGTCCTGATTCCTGATATGCACACAATGTCTATTGTTACCACCTAAAAACGCAAGTCCAATTTGTAATTTCAGAGCCATTATTTTCACCAACATTGCACAAGCATAATGAACATTGGAGGCGGTGATGAAATTTCATGTATTTTCCTTTTGTTTCATATTAACATATTTTAAGGCAAGGTTGCACATGTAGCCGAGATTCACCTTTTAACACTCATATCAACACAATATCATGCATACTTCCCCATTAAATGGTGCCTATGGATGTCTTCACAGTTTTCAAGGCCAAAGTTGCATAATTGAAGGCATTTATCACCACTCGTTTTCATCTCACATAACACAAGGAATTTCTACATATGTTGAGCCTTGAGGCATGACTAATTATTCTTGTGGGCTTTGGGCATCACCTACAAGGAAACAAAGAGGTTCTTAGAGAATACCACTCATGAAGATTGACATATGTCACCTAGAAAACCTCTCATAGTGGTCAAAGACATTTCAAGGAAGCCACTCCCATCATTTTAAGGGATATATGGGGATTTTCATGCCATAATCAAGGGTCACATGTACAAAAGAAAAGGAACATCCTAGTGAATAATATTACAATTGGAATTCATATCACACATGGGATAAAGGAGAAGGAAAACTGTGAGGAACGCATACTTAGAAACATTCCAAACAACTCTTTTATCTTGCAGTGCAACACACTTACCTTTTGATGGTTTTGATGTTTACTTCCATCTTGTTGAGCTCATTTCAGCTGCTAGCCATGCAATGCTGGAGATTCCATTGTATGCTACCAGGATGCTTCAGATAGCCATATTTCAATTTATTGCCAAACATAAGGGGAGATCTATGTTGATGAGATTATAAGGTGGTTACAACGGCATTTTTATTTTACAATGGCATTTTTATTTTTTTTAAAACTAAAATAGACGTGAGCAAGCAGCAGCAATAGTATGCCAGGATACACATAAGGAAAATATGTAACAACATCATAAGGTTAATTATCTGAGACTAAGCCAAAGGTTGAATAAAAACCTTAGTTATATTTGTTGTGGGAAAGAAGAAAAAGGTGTTGGGCATCGGCCAAATTTTGTTGGAGGGAGAGTGAGTTGATACCTTAAACTATCCATCAACAATGCCACAAATATTTTTCTATACAATAGGATACAAAATCCTCACTATCTCATGAATATTCAATGAAGTAAAATAAGTTTCAGGTTTTTTATTATAAAATCTGTAGATTAGGAAGCAACTTGAACCTAACCCAATAATTTCCAAATTGAAGCGACAACGGAGATTTGCTAGAAGTTATTTTGTGCTTATTTGAATACTTTGGCTATCAAAATATAAGAAAATCAACAGCTGGAAGATTAAATATGGGAAAGGACACAACTACAATGCAATGCAGCAACATTGGCCCTCATCTCACATAGAGAGTGAGAGGGAAATTCAGGGAAGAGAAGTTCAAATTTTAAACTATATTATGAACATAGTCTTTTTACCTTTTCCATACCAGTATAATACACGCTAAATAAAGATTTCTTCTGCATAGAGAACTTTTTTTTTATAATTCCAAATCAAAATTATTTAAGCAAACATAGATTACTCACCGATTTGGGGCATTCTATCGGCCTTAGCATGACCTCTGCAAACCCTCCTCTGCCTCTGTAAACCCTCCTCTATGTGACCTCTGTAAACCCTCCTCTACCTCTACAAACCTTCATCTGTGTGACCTCTTCAAATCCTCGTATGCCTCTACAAAGCCTCCTCTACATGACCTCTGTGGCCCTCTGCTCTACGAGCTCTATCCCATGTGGCTCTCTCCTCTTCGGGCCCTCCTCTACCACCCTCTCCTCTGCGAGCTCTGTCCCTTACGGCCCTATCCTCTTCGACCCTCTCCTCTTCGGCCCCTCCTCTACAGCTGTAATTTGTTAAAGGTTTCTTTCCATCTATCCACTGCGACCCATCTCTTATGTGCCATCTATCCATTGTCTAATAGTCCCCTATGTGCCATCTATCCACTGTGACCCCTCTCCTCTCTTTCTTTCACTGGTGCTGTCGCAAGGTTTGTTTGTGGCGGGGTTGTAATTTGTGTTTGTTCTTTGTTTTTTGTTTTTTATTTAGTTTATTTTAGTTTTATTATATTATATTATATTATATTTTTTTATTTTTTTATTTTATATTAATGAACACAACAATAATTTACATTAACATCTCTCACATAGATTATCAGCCGTCGCTTAACCGACGGTTTCTCCGTCGCTTAAGCGACACTTACTAACACGCCATCGCTTAACCGACAGTTATGAGAATAGCCGTCACTTCACTGACGCTTGTGGCCAAATTTACAAAAAAAAATGTATCCTTGTGATTTTTGGTAAGTTTAAAAAGAGAAATCCACGCGCCGTCGGATTTTTCCATTGGATTTTGGATCGAAATGTAGTAGTGAATTCTAGATCCCAAAGCACTATACAAAAATATGAAAATTTTCTCTTGTATATATAAAGGGTGCATACAACTAAAATAACATCGAGTGGAATCCAGATATGACTCAAATTACATAAACAAAGACTCTAATTGGCCTAGAGAAAGTCTAAAAAAATTCATGTTACATCAAATAATTACATATCATTATCCTTTCCTATATTGGGATTGTATTCATCAATAGCACCTTTTTCCCCCACCTCTAGGCTCCATCCCTTTCCTCTTCTAGGAATATTGAAGTTGGTCCTCCAAGTGCATTAGCCAACACCCTACAATTTTAATGAAACCTCCTAATCCAACTGTTAAAATAATGTAGATAAGCTTCCAATGCATAATAATTGATTTCACTTTAGTGAAGAGTACATTTTTGTTAAGCTCGGTATAGAGGAGTTCAACCATAATCACTACAAACATGAAGTTACATAGGGAGGTTGATGTGCTTGATTACATGCCAACCCCATACCATCATACATGTATGATGGAATCCAATGGAAGTCTAATGAATTCTATATGGGATCTAAAATTCTCCTTTTTTCATATGAAGTCCAACAAGTTTGGAACTACTCTCACGCATCCTCAACAAACATTAAGAATCAAACACAATGTCAATCCTTATGACAACTTTATATCACAAGTAACAATGCATTTCATACTTGGATCTTGAGGATTCTAAAGAGCGTAGTTAAATACCATGTTAGCTAGAAAATAATGTAAATATAAATTCATGACATATGGCATATTCACATAGGACATTAACACATCGATAAATCTAAAATAATACACATATATGACATAAGTTTAAGATGGTAAAATTGTATGTTAATTTGTTCGTGTAATTTTTCAATTTTAAATTTAAATTATAAATAGTTCACATCGTTATTTGTCGTACACTAGTAATATATTTTTCATTTCTTAGATATGTCATTATACTATGTGTATTTTTTGATGGTTTTTTGTGTATTTATGAATGCAATGGCTACTATGGATCCAAATGTAGAGATTCAGTAAGTGATTTTCCCACCTAAGAAATATTGGTGCCACATGGAGGGTTGGATCACAAAGAACACATATTTACATTGTTTAGAGTCCCCAGAATGAATAGCATTCCAAGCACCAACATAGCACATATTTCCATTGAATGGAGAACATATCCACCATTATGAGTGCATTGCATGGATAAATGGTACATGTTTCTTAATATCCCACCACATAAAATAAGGGGACTACCACAATGCATCATCTAAAAGTTTTATGTTGATTTCGTGATGGTTAAACATGTGAATTATTTTGATTTCTTGGGATTATAGGACGTAGGTTTGGGGATGCCCCAAAATAATCCCAATGCAAGGATTATATATTCTAATCGAACCATACCTCCACCGTGTATTTAGATACCTATGTCATATATACCTATCACACATCATATGGTTCCGAAGACACGTGAGGAGTTTCTAACTCTACCTTAGGTGATTGTATACCATAGAACTACTATTGACCACGCAAAGTCATCTTCCTCTAGAGGGGTACAACCATCAGCTCCTGCTAATGCTAGACCATCTAGTGGTGAGGGTAGAGAAAAATCCCATAAGCTACACATTGAGAAACATGTGTGCACAACGTGTGGTCAATCTTTCTATGGTTGTGCGCCACCACATGATACCTCTATGAGTACTTTAAATAAAGGTGAAATAAAGTAAGTATATAGTTAGCACTAATGTCATTCAAATTAATTTTAGATGTTGTACACATATTAAGATTGTTAATTACAGTTTTTAATCTTGTGGGAGCTTGATTCCTCTATGAGGGATATTGGTGTACTAAGTGTTGTCATATATAAGGAGACAAGAAATAAAACTAGGATCATATTTAAAGTAATCATTATGTTTATACATATCATTTTGTTAATACATGTTAGTTTGTTAATGTTATATGGTCTAATATTTACAATTTTTTATGTTACAAGAATCATATTCTCAGCATATCCTGAAGGGTGTCCTGTATGAGTTTTTTATGTGTGTAATTGCATGCTTAATGACTGAACCTTATTCAAATTATTATTTTGTTACTGTACTCCTTTACATATTTTACTAATATTTATAAAATTGAAACTTGCAAGTGCTGCATGGATTTGTAAAGGAGCACTGATTTTCTAGTAGAGATCCCCCCATGAAAAGGGATGTCCTAAATAGAGGGAACTATTACAACATGTTAGTTTTTCAATACATCTTATGTCATCCATTCATGTGCATGTCTAAATATGAGAACACTCTGTGACTATATCGATTGACCCAAATCCTAGCACCACCTCTTTGGTTTTCCTCTCCCCGTAGTCCAAATGCGAAAAAGTGTTGTGTCTACATCAAATGGAACTCGTCCCTAAAAAGAGAGGGTGACCATGATCATGGACCTACTGATTCCACGGTAATGTATATCCTTCAATGCTAGTTGTTAGTTATCTTTCAATTCACTCCACAAGTTATTTTTCTTAACGATTCTTTCACATGTTTACAACATCACCTAGAGAGTCCTTCATGACATAACTTTTTAGGGTCGTTAATAAAATAATTAATGTTTCATATACGATGGCAATAAATCACACAAAGGCCTCTACTTCCATATTTATACATACTTCATTTGTGCGTTATATTGTATACTCATGAATTATGTCTAATTATTTTAGCATTTGGTGAATGTAACCTCACTCCTCTAATCTAATAGTGCATGTGAATCAGTGTGATGTTTGACATACGACCCCACTCGCTACACAAGAAACCCATTCTCTTGGCCTAAAGCATATTTTTTCGGTGAGATGTTCATTAATTACATTTTTTTTAGTACTTTTACATGTGTAAATGTTGATAATTGTTGAGATAATTTACATAGGATGTTTTATTGGTAGAGCACATTTGCAAATAGGATTTTGATGAGGAGGACACAACAAGAATCCATACTTCAGATGGATTCAATGTGTGATTGTTATAAATTATTGAGCCATAATTTAAAAAAAATTAAGTTAGTTAGTGATTGAGTATTAGTTAAGTTAGCTTATCCAAAATTTTAATCTTTGACCTGTAGTCTTCAAATATTGAAAATGGTCCTAGACAGATGCAATATGCATCAGAGTCAGGAAAAAACAAGATTAACTTTGAGTTTTGATGTGTATTCTAGGGGTTCATTTACATGTACATCATTATACTTTTTTATACATTTACATTGACAAACCATATAAGGGTCATCTAATTTTATAATAAAACTTGGATGATATAATATATTTCATATTTTATGTTGATATCTTCACAATAGTCTTCGGCGTGATCATACATATCTGTCCAATAATATTTTTATATCTTGGATGATTGCATGAAGATCTCAGATATAACGTTGAGTATTTTTTAATGGCATATGAAGGACTAAAAATACTAATGCACAATGACAACAATGCAAAATTGACCCAATGAACATTTACAATGTTCTTCACCACAATCCAATTGCATATACAATATTAAATTGTATTCAAAACAATGCACAATTACAATGTTTTTTACCACAATCCAATTATATGAAATTTTGTGAGTTTTTTCATGGCCTATATATCATGCGTGGTTATGTTTTCAAGTAAAATCCAAAATGTTCTTTTTGAAGCAAAATATGGAAAGCCTACTCTCTTGTCAATGAAGTGTAAATCAGATTGATAAGGTATTTTTTGAAATAAAAGAAAAAAGTGTCAAAATGTGCATTAATGTCTTCAAGGTCCAATTGAAAGTGTGGATGTATCACTACAACAAAAACTTGTGATTAGCATCTATTTTAGCTCACTTTTTAGCGTCCAATATCACTTTTAGTTCATTTTTCATCATTTTTTGTACAAAGTGGACACTTTTCCATGGGATGCTGCTTTTAATGGCGCTATTTTGGATGCTAATTAGCATCCTCGTTAAAGTCCCAATTATTGTCCCAATTAGACTCCCAATTAACGTCCCAATTAGCATCCCAATTATCATATGTTAATACATTTGCAAACATGCCTAACATATTCCCTATTTTATCGAATATTTCATTATTCTACATTATCAATGGCATGAAAGGAAGGAAAACCTAGATAGAGGCCATTGTTTAGATTTCATCTTCTAAATAATAGGTGGGAGACCAATGATTTAAACATAATATAGTTGGACCTATAAACATGGTCCACCTAATCATTTTTTTTAATCTCTAACCTCCTTGTCTTAGAATATAAATGAATACCCTAATATAAGTGGTTAATTTTGGTATGGACAAAAGGAATCTAATGATCCTTGATATGTTCCAATTGATACACGCATCTTCTCTTATATATTGAATTCCATTAGGATGGACCTACATTAATGAATTCTCTCCAAGAAGAGATACAACCAATGAAGGAGTAGTATGGGACTTACATACTGTAGGGTTGAATTTCCTCAACCAAATCGATCCCATGTCTTGGTATGTTGGGATAATTTTTTTTTTATTGGTATATTCATTTGGTCAAACAACACGACAATCCATATTAGTCATTAGTCCAGTCCCGAGGGCCAACGCAATAGGACCAACAACCTATCACATTATTCCATGCTAATGTGTCTAGATCCACATAAGCTTTCTTTGGGCACTCTAATTTTTTCAAAGTAACAACGTCAGAACCACGCCTAAGCCAATTAAGATTAGAATCATGTCGACAATAAAAAGGGACGAAAGGGTAGGTGCAAATCGAATAGGCGGATTGGACTTTATGAACCAAGATCCAACTACGATATTTTTAACTTCAACAACTTAAATATACACTATTGGAGCTCGAATTACTGTGAATTCTAGCAGCATAATTTCCCTCCAATGGATCCTTGTTAACATATTTATATTGTACTCATTTGAGTTATATATATATATATATATATATATATATATAAATATAGCGTGCGAGTTTATTTGATTTTTGATTTTTGATTTTTTAATTGTTTTGTTTATATAATGATATATATGTAGTTTTGTTTTTTTATATTATAATATAACACAACTAAGCTAAATATATATCATTATATAAACAAAAAAAATTAAAAAATAATAAATAAAACTAACTAAAAATAAATAAAAAACTAGCCCACCACATTACTCTTTCATATGTTTTGAACAGTTCCATCAATAGAGACTAGAGACTGTAGACTACACCCTAGAACTTGACCACGCCCTAGAACCTGACACCACCCATGTGATTTGGAGACAAGGATACCTTCTTGAATTGAAAACAAGGAGACCGGTCACACCCCACTTTCCAACGAGGAGAGGGATAACAATTTTTGGACATGAGACAACTACATAAATGGCAAGCCAAAACCTTGTTTGGTTGAGAGACCTTATTAGGGATTTTGATTTGAAATTGCATATTTTGTTGACTAAAAGGGATCCGAAAAAAATCATTATAAAACATGCACAGATATCTTGGGATTAAATGTGGAAACTATACAAATTGTCATTGATAACACTTTTGTTAGACCAATGTCCAAATTGGATACAAGGATAAGAATTTGAATTACTAACTTTCTCGTTAGAGCAAACAAAAAAAAGCAAAACCCATTGGCTTAACAGGGGAACCACAAGGGGAAAATGCACAATTGGTTCATGCTTCCTCATTCTCAACATGTGCGAGTCTCAGACCCTGTCATTGAAGCTACCAATATTGATGAGTAGGAAATGAGGGTCCAAATCATGACCTAGATCTATGTCTCAGCTA
The DNA here is from genome assembly GCA_001517045.1 of Pseudotsuga menziesii. NCBI lineage: Eukaryota > Viridiplantae > Streptophyta > Pinopsida > Pinales > Pinaceae > Pseudotsuga > Pseudotsuga menziesii. Next base: position 399,345 of record LPNX010822875.1, read on the forward strand.
TATGTTGCAACCTGTTTTTTTTTCTTTTTAAAAGGATTTTCTATTAGGAACTTGAATCATATGCATATACATATTATGGATATATACACATATTCCTTAAAGCATTATATCTTATGTTAGAAATCAAGTTAATGAATTACCTAAAAGCAATTGGCATTTTATTGTGACTGATAACAAACCATGAGTAGCCCATGCCAAAAAGAGAATATCGTTACTAAAGACCAATGAATTTCAATGCATGCACATCCCAACAATTATTTTGATCAAAACATTCATATTCCAGCCATATAATCTATACGATTCAGGAATTAAAGCTGCTTAAAGCTTCAATCCATAGACAAATAGACCAGCCAGGACATTTGACCTATACAAGATCTCATCGGACCATCGTACCTGATAACGTTCCTGTCCCCAATTTTACCATATTGTACCATCTGATACCTCACTGGATAAGCCCTATACAAGCCCATAACTTACTATAACCAGGGTCTTGAGCCTGTAACAAACTTAAGACTTTTTCCCTTCACCTCTGAACAGAGAAGATTAATTTATCCATTCAACCTCCATCCAGAATCTAGGAAGGAATTTTAAGCCATTAACAACAAGCCAAGAATATTTCCACCTTTGAATCCATGAACCTATAACATTTTGTCGAGTCCACCAGGTCCACAATCCTAAATCCAAGAGCTTTTTTAGTAGTGGCCTTAGCCTGTTTACTAGGAACCTTTTTCCAGAACCCTTGGACATTACCCTTTCTCCAGTCACCGTGGCTCCCATTTTTCCAGAACTCGTAAACCTTTAGCCTTCATCATCAACCTCACTATGTCCAACAGGAAGAGGTCAGATCCAATAGTTGATTTTTTATTTCCACTGGAAAGGGTAGAAAAGAAAAAAAAACTATACAATGACACTTTAGTTGTACCTGTAGGAGCTATCACAACACAAAAAAATCCAATAGAAACCCACTAAAAAATTGAAAATCAACACTGACAAGAACTTTAGTTGCACCTATAGGAACTGTCATAACACAGAAAATCCCATAGAAAACCCCACTAAAAAACTGAAAATCAACACTCAGAGACCAATGCACAAATATGTCCTTCAAAATAGAACATTCCCAAAGCTTATTAAAAACCTCCACAACATGAAATATCACCACGCAATTCTAGTGCAAAACCATGAAACCCTCACAACTCCAAATACCATGATTAGAAGGAAGACATAAAATAACTCAAAATTTGACCACAATTCATTCAATTTTCTCATTTTCTCAGACTCAAAGATAGCACAAACACCATCACTACAAGAATATGACTCTATAAATGGAGACTTGTTATTTGTTTCTAGCACCTTCTCCTAGCAAGATATTCCTTGAAGATTAGAGCACCCCTAAAAAACACATAGTAACCAGAAAAAAATGTTTCCATTTGATACCTTGTGTTCTTTAAAATATTTTGTATAAATGTATTTACTTATTTTATATGTTTTTTTGTTATTTGTGTTTTTTTACTATCCATTCCCAAACATACCTTAAATTCCTATTATAATTAATCTAAAAATCATGTTGTGAAAAAAAACCTTTTCTATAGTAAAAATGTTAGCTTATTTTCACTTTTCCCATCTTATTACTATGAATACAAAACTACTTTATTTCATTTTCATGTTGTTCCAGTAATACATGTAGAATTTTGCAAATGAATTTTTTGAGATGACCAAGTCGCTCATTGGCAGGTCACTCCATATGTTTCCCATACAAGTCATGAGTCATGCTACTAGTGAAAGGTTGTCATTCCACCACCAAGAAATTCTTCTTAAGGAATTTGACCAAAAATATATATGTAAAGCATGCTTCACCAAGGAACTTTTCTTAAAAAAAAAATTCACTAATGCACTTCACTATGATGGCATTCACTACTGCAACAAGTATGCACAACATTACACCCTTATCATCTAAAATGTTCACCATGACAAATTAGCCTAGACTTGACTATGTACATGTGTTGGCTACTTAGGGCGTCTTCCTATTGGATATGGAATTCTGTTAAACCTCAATTTCCACCACAAGATACCAAGGACATTTCCACTTCATCATTCCAAATCTTAGATTCCATGTGGAGGGCTTGTGGTGGTAATTTGGGGCCCCACGTATGGAGCACGAGCTTTAGAGGAAAATGTTATAGCTTAAGACCATATTTTTGACTATATTTTAAGTCATGCATCAATAAACATCCTTTATGTTCAAGTTTTCAAAATGATGACCATATATCACATGTAGACTATGTATTTTCTATGTAGATTTATGTTATACGATGGCCCATGATCCTGTAAACAAATGGTGTGAACTTAGGCCATACATTTTAGCCTTATACCATGTTGTGGGCCAACATATCCATTATCAATGTTATAAAACTAAAAATACAAACATATCCCACTTGTAGTCGAAATAATATTCCCTCCATAGAGATTATGTGTTGTCTCAAGGCTTTACGATGCATCACTCATGAGCCACAATGTTACATCTAGTATAGAGATTCCATATCTAGTTATTATGTGGTATTCTAGGTTAACATGCATGGACCATCAACCCCATAAAAAAATAATATGGCATAATACCATAAACTTATCCCAAGGAGAATCCACCTAGTTTGTCTGATAAAATGCAAGTCAAAACAAAAACTATTGCATTGTGATTCAAATTATTTTTTAATGTCATATTTTGAAAATATATCATTTGAAGGGTATCGATGAATTGCAACTTTTATGAGAAAAACAAATGAATTATTTATTTTCTTTGATATGTGTCAATGTGTTCATAACTTGATAGGTACACAAATATATATGAATGTGTGAAATTATTGTTTAGAATCCATGACAATTGAACCTGTTAAGAGGACATACTACCATTCATAAGTATTTATCCAATGTGCTCTTGGGTATTTATCAAATAAGTCTTTTAGCCATCTTGAATTGACACATGTAACTCCTAACGCTCCTACTTGAATATATGCAGATATGTTTTTGTTACAATCAAGGAGTTTATGGTTGGTCAAGAGGGGGTGGTGATATTCCCCTTGTTAGTGCCAGAAATTGTTCCTAGACTACGAGAGAACAAGCCAACACAATCTCAATAAACACAATAAAGTAAAATAGGTTTTTCTAGGGTTTTGGTTGTACAGTTTGTAGACAAGAGGGCAGAAATTTCATGAAACCAAAGAAAACACTAAATCATGAGCATTTGAAAGACTGAGATGCATAACATATAAACCATAATCCAAACATAATAATTATAGTACTAAGTTCCACCCACAGTTAGCAAGCAATTCAAGCATAAAAACCTTAAATAGGAAATGAGTATACCAACTGAGTAATTAACACAAATTAGAAATGCAACCAGTCAAAAGTCTAAAAGGGAATATAGTTGCATATATTTCATAATTCAGTCATCAAAAATAGATAAGAGTCTTTACACTTAGCTTCATAAACCAGAGCTTGATAGCTTCCCCTTGCAACAAAAATCGAACCCTTAGTCCTTTTTTAGACTTACATTTATCTTGTTCCTTCAAAATAGTTGCATAACTAAACCCTATGTTCAATATAAAATTATCATTATACAAAAATGAAATAACTTTTCAAACTAACTAATAACTGCTCTTCTTAAAGTACTTTTACAAGTCTTTTGTTGCCTCTGCTAAAAGAGGAATTCGCTCTAATGCCTGGGATTTCCTTCTAGATTTATGATGGTATGCTTCCAAATCTACAACTCTTCTTGTCAACTCTTCATTCTACTGTGTCAGCTCCTGAATAGTTTGCTTTAGTTCTGTAAACTGATTCTTTGGCTGTCTTTTTCTTTTAAGAGCCTCTTTAGAAACTGAAATCAGTTCCTGATAGTGAATATTAACTTCTTCCAAATCTTCTTCCAAATATTTTATTTGCAGTCACTAATCCTTCATTGCTTTCATGTAGGTACTCAATTTGATGCTTGTATTGTTTAATACTCCTTTGCAGATTTTTCTTCTCAGAATCAATGCATTTACCTTCTAATATTGGCTGCATCCCTTCTGGTATCCATGGGATTTTTCAGCTTCTTCAAAATTTCTTCATCCTCCTTCATATACATTCTCAAGGTCATAGGAATTTCTGAATGTTCTTCAACTTCAATACTGTATTGAACTGCATCTTCAATTTCCTCTCTTTTCTCCACACAAGAACTCTTTATATCATTTTGCTACTTTTCTTGAATCATCTTATTTCAAACCTCCATGAATATGTATGAGATCTTAGTATCAGTGAAGATTGGTTTATCTTTTGGAACTATTGGTTTTTTACCCTTCTTAACTTCTTTGTTTTCATCCTCACTATCTACCAATTTCTCCTGAGATGATGAATCTTCTATTACTGTAACCCTTTCCTCAGCCAGTTTGGGATTTAATAGCTTCTTCATATTTAACCTAAGCTTGTTCTTTGGCCTTGTCTTGGGCCTCCAAACTTCTCCAACCTCTCGTAGCATTTTCAAAGCTCCCCCTTGATGTGTAATTGAATATAATTCAACCACTTTCATTTTCTTCCTTCGTGACACCATCTCCTCTTCAGAATGGGTATGTATCTCCAGTTTAGAATGAACCCTATATTTATCAGTGGCATGAACCCTAGCTTCATTAGATAAATATTTTTCCTCTTCTTCAGAGAGTACTATAATAGGGGTTTTTTCCCGTTTATTTATCTCTTCATTTACAATTTGGTTCAGTTCTTACGGAGAAGCATCTTCTACAGGCTCATGTTCTTTCACCTCTGACCTTGAAACTTTATTTTCTTCAACATCAATTTGTTGTTCAATCTCAATGTTTTCATCTTCCTGGTTCACCACCCTCTTCATATTTGAATGTGAATTTATTTTTAAGTTTCTTGATCAAGGTTTGACCCTTGTCTAACTGTCTCTTTTGCGACTACCCTTCCTTCTCTATTTGGAAACCAGACCAAAACAGAAAATATTCCCATGTCTTCTCTCTTTTTTGAAGTACAGTGCTTATAACTATTTTAATGAGCCCATGATGAAATACTAATTGTTTGGTGTGATCCTAATGTTGTTTCTCCCTACTTGACATCTTCTGTAAAATCTTCAAAAAGAAGAATGGGAGATTCATTTTGGATTCATGACTGAGATGTTGAAGGAATCTAAAATGGTACATAAACACAAAAGCAAATCTCCCTTCACAAGTGATATAGCTTTGTAGTATTTACTGATTGTTTGGTGTGATCCTGATGTTCTTTCACCCTACATGACATCTTCTGTAAACTCTTCGAAAAGAAGAATGGGAGATTCATTTTGGATTCATGACTCTGATGTTGAAGGAATTTAAAAGGGTACTTAAACACAAAAGCAAATCTCCCTTTACAAGTGATATAGCTTTGTAGTATTTTGATAGGCTCTATCCATTCTGGCTTAAACTTTTGAATAGGTACTCCCTTTCCCCAATCTACTACTACATCTGGAAGTAGATATCTCTAAGCATCAAAAGTGAAAGGCACCTTTTTGAACCAGAATTCACCCTCATCTGAAATTCCCGTTGCTTCTGCTAATAGTTCCCTGGTCAGTTTAAACTTCAAAGTATCAAAAGACACTATATCCTTATCCAAACATTGAGTGAATTTATAAGAGACTTCTGAGTGATAACATTCAATATTTTCAAAAAACACTAACCACCCTGCTTCTGCAAACAGTTTTACACAATCTGGAAAATTTTGAGCCCAAATCATATCCAAAGGTTCTACTCTATTAGTCTTGCCACTTCTTTTCATCTTGAATAATTGTCAAATAGCTACTGTCAATAGAACAAACTCTGAATCTCTTCAAGTCTTCACAATCTGACAGACAATGCTGAATTGGGAAACCAAAAAACCCTATACTGAACTCTCTTGCTTAAACTAATAAATTCTTTAATTCCATTGACATAGAATTCATCAATTAGTAAGAATTAGGTTTATAAACTAACAATATTCAATAAATTTTATCATTAGTCCTCTATTTTGAAAATCCCCAAATTTATGAACTTTAGTAACGATTCACAGCCTACCTGTCAAAGTGATTAATCCAAGTGTTGGAATCATGTTTTCTTGACTTTCAGGTGTCCAATTGCATTCCCCAACCTTCTCTGACCACTTTAATAACTCCAAACGACCGCTCCTTGAAGCCTTAATTTTTCGTCCTGTTTCAAAATTTTGATTACAAATTGCTGATTTTTCTCCACGATCTTCATCTGTTCTACATGCTCTTCAAGTAATACAAGATTCAAGGTGCATTTGTCTCATTATGCTCAACCATCATTATTCTATCACCTCTGTAACAGATCGTCACGACTCACCCTCATGATGATATTCACACCTATCACAGTGATTATTCTAGAGGAAACACGTAGCAAATCCATCACCCAGTATGAATGACATTTCATGTGTGAGAATTTCGAAATAAACTGGCCCAGAAATGATGATTTTTGAACTGCGCGATTTTCCTGTAGTGCGTGTGTGCAATTTTTCCAGGCTTGCGCTACAAGAAAGTTTGAGTTAATAATTTTTAAAAATTAAACTTATGATAAAGGTTTAAGCTTGGTTTAAGAACTTTAATCAAGATTTCATGTTATTTTTAACACCTTTTAATCCATATAAACATTCTATAAGCCCTCTAACTATGAATTCTAATAAATCAAACCAAAATTTGAAAAATAAAACTAAGAAATCATATAAACATGA
>LPNX010822875.1:407349-444966 GCA_001517045.1 Pseudotsuga menziesii
TTGGGGGTGGTCCTTAAAAACCCCTATCAAAAGTGTAATTATTAGGAATTTTGGGGAGGGTTTTAGAAATACCCCCCATAAAGGTGTTTCATGGGGGTTGTGGTAAACCCGCCCCAAAGGTTTTTAAAGCATTTTGGGGTAGTCCTTAAAAACCCCCCTCAAAGGTCTAATTCTCAGGAATTTTTGGGGCGGCGTTTAGAAAGACCCCTCCTAAAGGTTGCTTGCGGTGGTTTTTCTAACCCCCCCCAAAAGAGTATTAACGTTTTTGGGGGTGGTCCTTAAAAAACCCCCTAAAAAGTCTAATTTTCAGGAATTTTGGGGGGGGTTTTGAAAGACCCCCACTAAAGTTGTCTTCCAGCTATTTTTCTACCCCACCCCCCCCCCTGCCAAAAATAAATAAATAAAATTTTTAAGGTATTTGCTACAGCTGAGAGCATTACTCCATTGGCTAGTAAATCAGAAGGAAATAATAAAAGATATTTTCTCGAGGCAATGGATATCGACGAGGAGGGCATTGTTGAAACACCCATAAGGGAGAAGGTTGAAATTGAAGGACAAATTGTGCTAGATAAAACTATAGACAAAGGTAAAAAGAAAATGATGATATCAGGCCCTCCATTTTAGGTAAAAGAGTATACATTTGTAGATAGTACTCCTGTCGTTTACTCCTCCCTATCAAAGAACAAAGCAGAGTTAGTGGATAAATACAAAGGCATAAAAAACATAACTTCACAGAGGATCATGAAATTATATTCTGAAGTAAGGAATATTTCTAATAAATATGTCTCTCTGGTTCCAGTAATGGATTATATCCAAAACACTCTGAACTTGTCCTTAGCAAGCAATAAAATAGTTACTGAAGTAAAAATGAACCTACATGATATCCCCATACCTGACACAATTAATCCTCACAAGCAGACATGAGATATCTTGTTTACTCACTTGTTGAAGATCACTCTGGAATTATCCAAGTTACATATCCTTAAAGGTAAAAGTGAGAACTAATTGAGGCAAGAAAATGTGGAAAATAATGCCCACCAAACTCAGATAAAGAAGCCGCAAACTGAGTTGTTGGCTCATGGAGGCCAATCTGATAAGGGAGCTGGTCGTATCCAAAGGTTGTTGGATGGGAAAGAAAAATAGATTCAATTATTGAAAAAGAAGATTCTCGTACCTTCCACCCATCTAATACAAGGTCTTGAACTAGCTGAGATAGAAAAAGAGAAGGAGAACCTGAATAACCAGCTCATTGATTGTCAAGTAATTAAACTTATTGAAGTTTGTTGATAAAGAAAATCAATGGAAAACTTATCGATAATTTTTTCATTATATATGAAATTTGTATGTTTGAAACGATAATATACATTTCCTAGCATGTGGGTTATTGTAAAGATGCTTCTATATTGTCTTCAAACTATCCGAAAACCCTCTTATTGTAGCCTTCTAGATATGGTTGGATGCACCATACAACACTCTAGAGATTCACACTCTCAGAATATTTTTATCATCATCCTATGAGCTATGGCAGGAATTTCCCTAAGGCCAGTTATGCATATTTTTCCAATAATTCCATACTTGGACAATTTTTTATCTTCTTCTAGGATCAGTCTAATTTTCCTAAACCACATTTTTAAGGAAACTTGGACCAATATTCCCAAACTTAGCCAATTTCCCGATTTTAACTAATTTTCAGTGTTTGTCCAGAACGATGTCATAATGCAACAATGATTTCAAGTTCATTTCACATCATCATCTATGCCATGCCATGCCATGCGGGCATCATCCTTAGTGAAGGAACCAAACCTTAATGTGGGAATCACTTATCCCCTTTAATACACTTATCCCCTTTAATACACTTATCCATTTGTTCTTTGTCTTTAGTATGAAAAATAACATTTTTCTTCTATTTTGGCAAGTTGATATTTTCCTTATCTGGTGACCATAAGAAAAAACAAGAGAATGGATAGATATCCATTTCAACAATGAAAAATACCATATCATTTGATTAATTTTATCATCAAAGGAACACCCCCTTTCAGTCATTTCCAAGTGGTCTCTCAAACATTTTGTCCAACACTTGAGTAGTTCTCTTCAAACCCTAGGTCACCAAGGTGATTTCATTTTTCCTTCAAATTTGGCAAGTGATATTCCCAAAGGGTATAGTTCAACAAGGTGAATCTAGAAAGACAAATTTCATCTTCTAGATCTTATTTCCCTCTCCTTGGTGGGAATTATTCTGGAGTAGTGCAAATATGGCTGAGAGGCACTTTTGGCAGACATGATATCTTCTTCCTAAAATACTTTTTGGTCAGGCTAATTATATGGTTGGGTGCACCATACAAGAATATAGAGATCTACGCTCTCATAATATTTTTATCATCATCCTATGAGCTATGAAATCCATTTCCCTAAGTCTAGTTAGGCATATTTTACCACTAATTCCATACTTGGACAATTTTTTATCTTCTCCTAGGCTTGGTCTAATTTCCCTAAACCACAGTTTTGGCAGGTCCATAAATTCTTCTTTAGGGTCATGTCTTTGGACAAACTGAGACCATGGTTGAGTAGAAAAAATAGCAGTCTACAATATCCCCATGTGGTGTGGGAATTTTCTTCAACAAACCATTTGTGGCAGGCATCCTCTTAAGGGTACTTGGACCAATATTCCCATACTTAGCCAATTTCCTGATTTTCACTAATTTGCCGTATTTCTCCAGAATGATGTCATAATGCAACAATGATTTTGAATTCATTCCACATCATCCTTTATGCCATGCCATGCCATGTAGGCATCATCCTTAGTGCGGGAGTTAACCTTAATGCAGGAATCACTTAGCCCCTTTACAACATTTAGCCATTTTTTTTCTGTCTTTAGTATGCAAAATCATATTTTTATTCTATTTTTCCAGGTTGATATTTTCCTTATCTGGTCACCATAAGAAACACCAAGAGCATGGTAGATATACATTTCAAGAATTAACATGAACATATCATTGGATGAATTTTATCATCAATGGAACACCCCCTTGCGAGCATCTCCAAGTGGTCTCTCAAACTCTTTGTCTAACACTTAACCAGTTCTTTTCGAACCCTACGTCACCAAGGTGATTTATTTTTTCCTTCAAACTTGGAAAGTGAGATTCACAATGGGTATAGGCCAACAAGGTAAATCCATCAATACCACTTTCATCTTTTGGAGCTTCTTTCTCTCTCCTCGGTCAGAATTTTTCTGGAGCAATGCAAATATGGCTCAGAAGCACTTTTGGGAGATTGATATCTTCTTCCTGAAAGACTTTTTGGTGATGCTAATTATATGGTTGGATGCACCATAAAAGACTCTAGAGATCCATAGTCTCATAATATTTTTATCATCCTCCTGTGAGCTATGGCGAGCATTTCCCTAAGGCCATTTAGGCATATTTTACCAATAATTCCATACTTGGACAATTTTTTATCTTGTCCTAGGCTTGGTCTAATTTCCCTAAACCACAGTTTTGGCAGGTCCATAAATTCTTCTTCAGGGTCATGTCTTTGGACAAACTGATACAATGGTTGAGTAGACAAAACAACAGCCTACAATATCCCCATGTGGTGTGGGAATTTTCTTCAACAAACCATTTGTGGCAGGCATCCTCTTAAGGATACTTCGACCAATATTCCCATACTTAGCCAATTTCATGATATTCTCTAATTTACCATATTTCTGCAGAACGATGTCATAATGCAACAATGATTTCAAATTCATGCAACATCATCATCTATGCCATTCGATGCCATGCATAAATCATCCTTAGTGTGGGCATCAACTTTAATGCGGGTATTACTTAGCCCCTTTACAACACAGCCATTTTTTTTTCTTTAGTATGCAAAATAAGATTTTTATTTGATTTTAACAGGTTGATATTTTCCTTATCTAGTCACCATAAGAAAACCCAAGATCATGGATAGATAATAATTTCAACAATTAAAAAGACCATATCATTGGATGATTTTTATCATCAATAGAACATGCCCTTGTGAGCATTTCCAAGTGGTCTCTCAAACTCTTTGTCTAACACTTAACCAGTTCTCTTCAAACCCTAGGTCAGTAAGGTGATTTCGTTTTTCCTTCAAGCTTCAAAAGTGAGATTCCTAATGGGTAGAGACCAACAAGGTGAATCCATCAAGACCAATTTCATCTTGTGGATCATCTTTCTCTCTCCTCGATGGGCACTTTTCTGGAGCAGTGAAAATATGGTTGAGAAGCACTTTTGGCAGATTGATATATTCTTACTGAAATACTTTTTAGTCAGGCTAATTATATGGTTGGATGCATCATACAAGATTCTAGATATCCATAGTATCATAATATTATTATCATCCTTGTATGAACTATGGAGGTCATTTCCCTAATGCCATTTAGGAATATTTTACCAATAATTCCATACTTGGACAATTTTTGATCTTCTCCCAGGCTTTGTCCAATTTCCCTAAACCACGGTTTTGGCAGGTCCATAAATTCTTCTTCAGGGTCATGTCTTTGGAAAAACTGAGACCATGATTTAGTAGACAAAACAAAATCCTACAATATCCCCATGTAGTGTGGGAATTTTCTTCAACAAACCATTTGTGATGGGAATCCTCTTAAGGCTAATTGGACCAATATTCCCATACTTAGCTAATTCCTGATTTTCACTAATTTGTCGTATTTTTCAAGAAAGATGTCAAAATGAAACAAGGATTTTTAATTCATGCCACATCATCATCTATTCCATTCCATGACATGTGGGCATCATCCTTAGTGGGAGAATCAAATTTAATGTGGGCATCACTTAACCCCTTTACAACACTTACCCATTTTTTCTGTCTTTAGTATGCAAAATAAGATTTTTATTCTATTTTTCCCACCTGATATTTTCCTTATCGGGTCACCATAAGAAAAAACAAGAGCATGGATATATATCCATTTCAACAATGAACAAGACCATATCATCAGATGATCTTTATCATCAATGGAACACCCCCATCCGAGCATGTGGTCTCTCAAACTCTTTGTCTAACACTTAACGAGTTCTCTTTAAACCCTAGGTCACCAAGGTGATTTAATTTTCCTTCAATATTGGAAAGTGAGATTCCCAATGGGTAGAGTCCAACAAGGAGAATCCATCAAGACCACTTTCATGTTCTGGAGCTTCTTTATCTCTCCTCGGTGGATATTTTTCTGGAGCAGTGCAAATATGGATGAGAGGCACTTTTGGCAGATTGATATCTTCTTACTTAAAGAATTTTTGGTTAGGCCAATTATATGGTTGGATACATCATAAAAGAATATAGAGATCCATAGTATCCTAGTATTTCTATCGCCAACCTATGAGTTGTGGCGGGCATTTCCTTAAGGTCAGTTAGGCAGATTTTACCAATAATTCCTTACTTGGACAATTTTTATCTTCTCTTGGGCTTGGTCTAATTTTCCTAAACCACAGTTTTTGCATGTTTTTTTAGGTCTAATTTCCCTAAACCATAGCTTTTGCATGATGGGCATGCATTTGAGTAAATCAATCCAAAATTGACTTGCTTCAGTAAAATGCACACACATGCATGATTTCATTGTCCCATTATCCATACCTCAACCTGTCATAGACGTGCTGAACTAATTGAGCGTAAAATATGTCATATAATCTTATAAACATGTAAATGGTAGTTTTTCTCTTTTCTGCACCTGTCATATTCTGAACTTTCAACTGAGTGTCAAATACATCACTTAACAAACCATCAAATTCTATGATTCAATGAACCTGAATCAAGTCAAATTTTGACAGCATTGAGAATGGTTGCATCACCCAGACATGAACTCAGCATTTCCTTGTGATTAACCTTTTTTCCCACCTTTCAATTATTCAAAGGGCCAATACAATACACATATCCAGATTTGTCCTAACCCCATGGATTGCTTCCTAGCAACCGCAATCAATGACCAATCATGTTTCTTCTTATGTAATATTGATGAATATGGGACACTGTTATCAGTAGGCTATGTATTGACTCCATTCTCTATGTTCATTATTTTTTTTCCAGTATGGACGGAGATATGCGAAAATTTGATTTCACTAATAGTATGAGTGAAATGGATAGAAATGGAAAGAATTGGAGACAATCCCATCCAGGTTCGATGGATTTCATTGGCAGTTCCATTCCATGTTATTGTTTTTATGTTAATTTGAAATTCCTTTCCCATCACTCAGTCAATTATTTCCTACACTGATTCAACACCCTGTCCCTCTTCAACAACCCAAGCATTCCCTCTCAGTGGCTTAGTAGGATTGATTTCTTCAATTCTATCTTTTAATTTCTCCACACTAGATGGGTATTGCATGTTGTTTTCCACTGAGCCATTTTTGTTTCATCATTTATCTCCTCCTTATCATTTTATTATTTCATTGATATTTCCATTTTCTCCTTATGATACCTCTTATTCAATGTGCATCTCTGTTATAATTATTCTCTACTCGCATCTCTCATCCAGATAATTGGAATGCAACTTCCTCTTCTACTACCCTTTCTACACTTGGTGTTTAAACATGTCCACTTCAGCCTTGTTTTCCCCACTGTGTTGCACTATCGTGTTAGCCTTGTTCCATAGTAGATGGTACCTTTGTTTGAATCCAGGAAAGTATAGAAGAGAACGGGTTGGCTCGTGGGTGAATCGACTTTTCAGTTTCACCCAAATGAAATCCAATTGTAACATGGTCAATCCGACCCTTGAGGTCTATAAATAGAATTTAATAGGTAGTAGGGACAATTATTATTGAAGGAGTTGTTTGATGTTACTTATTCAACTATAAACTATCCCTCTGCTCTGCAATGAAAGCATAATATAATAAAAAAATCTCTTGGTACCCTTTTAAAACTTTCTTGAGTATCTATCTAGTTATATTTTTACATTATCTCTATTTTTTTCCTCAGAATGTATTATATATGTTTTGTTCTCATTTATTAATGTATGTAAATAATGATGATGATTTATATTATAATAAAAAAGATACAGATTCTATAAACTTGCAAGGCCATGAGATTGGTTTCCAAACTATGATGCCTGTAAACAAGAAACCAACATTTACAGTTGTTTTGTTCTTATTACAAATGTTGGATGCATTCTTATTTCACAATAGAAGTTTAATTTATGTTTGAAATTAAAACTATACTAGTCTAATTAGGTTTTTGTATGCAAAGTTCCAAATTTCATACCTACACTGTACTTCAATTGGAATTGGTGTGCATTTTTACTTCTGGCCATGAAAAATTGGAAAATACTATGAATTGTTGTTTTGGGTGACTAGGATTTTACTGTAGATCATATAATTTACAGAAATGAGTACAAGAGTTTGTAGAAAAAGTTGGTATGTCTATGTCATCATGAAATTTATTCAATATAACATGAAATGATGATCTGCCAATTCATTTGTAGAATATATTTCAAGAATATTTCATATGTCAATTCATTTGTAGAATATATTACGAAGAATATATTTCATCATTTGTAGTTTCATACACACTTCTATATATTACGAAGAATACTAGATATGAAGAGGGACCTCTTTAGCTTGCTCATTATCCGATCGTATCTCTTGCACCACTTTAGAATGTTGGCTCGTGGCTCACCATGCCATGGTAAAATTCTGCAAGGCATTATTAAATTGAGCACATAGATCTATTGATCAACACACAACTCAAAAAATAGATCACACAATTTACTCAGCAATTGAAGAATGAAATAGTGCAAAAATGGCTTGCAACTGTGAATTCTTTCATTAATCAAAAGTAATTAGATAGTAATTAGAATGAAGTACAATGGCTAAATAGCCTCATGCAATTCGAATCCTATGTGAGGAAATTCAAATTGGTTTGACTCTACTTGACTCAATGGTTAATTGACCTTGTCTAAATCATTATTGGAGTTCATTGGAGTTCTAAATCACAACTGAAGTGTCTAATTCAATGTTAACTAATATAACTGACTGAGGTAGGTGAGTAAATGCGCCTCACCTACATGAAACCATGCAATCCTAGTGCTAACTGGGTAGAACTAAATGTAAGGGATTAAAGCTGAATGTAAGTGACTCCTAATTGAGCTTGACTAGTCACCAACTCAACTCAACTGATGAAGGTTGGTATTAGCACTCCCAGTGGCTCCTAATTTGTAGGGATTGATCTAGGAGGATTTTAAACTAATGCATGCAACTGCGATTAGTGGAAGTAGGCCTTAATTAGTGTTCCCCACACTTTAGTAACTGGAACATGTGCCCCAATTAGGCCAAGTGGACCCAATGGTGCTAGTGACTAAAAATAGACTAGAAGGACTCTCGATTTAGACATGACTCTTAATTTAGACATATGACCAAATTGGATAAGGGAGGATTAATAATCCTAACACCCCCTTGAATGCTAACTTGGAAAATCTATGGGCCCTGGTAACTAAGACCATAGGTCACGCATTACATCAAGTAAAGTAAAGTAACTTCTCAATACAAGGATATGGGGAAAAAACCATATGGGAAAAAGTAGATAGAATCAAGATTCAAGTTTGAAAAACTTGAAAATGTGTTGTTGCAATCTGTGTGATGTAGTGAAGTAGCATGCATGATATTCTGTGCATAGGTATCCTAGGGATTGGAATGTAGACTTCTCCATATTCTCCCAAAATGATGATGGAAGGAAGGAGGAATGTAGCCTTTTCCTCTTGTTGAATGAAGAGGTGTATGATCCACTCTATTCTTCTAAATGTAGTGAGATTGAGCTCTTGTGATGTAGCATATTACATGGATTCTATTGCATCTCTCTGAAGGAGGTAAGATTGTATGACATAGCACAAGGGTCTTTCCCTTTTGAGTGTCAGATGGATTTCCAGTCATCTTCCTAGCTTCTAGTTTGGAAGGAGTGATTGGATCTGGATCTGAATCACCCTAAATCTCAATCTCATAAACTGATACCACTGGATATGCAATACTAGTGGAAACTACAAAAGAAGTAGATGAATTTTTTTTACCTTCCCTTGCAAGTGGCTGCTGAGAGTGCACTGGTTCTGAAAATGGCATGAAGTGTGAGAACTCATATTTCTTGGAGGCATGATTTGCAGCACCCTTTGCTATGATGTTCTTAGTAGAGATATCAATGATCTCCACTAAGTTGGGACCAAATATGAATCTTTTTGGAGAGAAAGTATGAGTCATCTGGTATACATATAATAGGTTTGCAGCTAGGGAGGGAACATAAAGCAAATCTTTGAACTTTCCATTTTCAAGCTTGATAGAGCCCTTCTCTTTCGCTTGAAATTTAATGCTATTGCCCATCTAAATACTAGGACCATCAAAATATTGCAAGGAAGAGAATGATTCTATGGATGAAATAATATGATTGGAAGCTCCAGAATCAATGAGGAAGGCATGTGTTATTGAGGAGCTAACCTTTAGTGCATGGTACCTCTCTTCATGTTCTTCAGTTTCTTCTTTATGGCCAACCTTGCGCTAGCAGGTACAGTAATGTTATGTTTCTTCAGAAGAAGAGACATCTCATAAATTGTTCTTCTCATACATGTGCTTTCTGTATGAAAGCCCCTTTCATAGTAAGAACATAGTGTCTTTCCTTTGCCATTCTTCTCGCTTCTCTTCGAACCTGAAGGCTCTTTTTACTAATATTTCTCTATAGGAGATTCATCCTTTTCTTTCCCTTTATCATTCGCTACCTTAGGTCCTCTTGCATCCAATGCTTGATCTTTGGAAGATTGAATGATTCCCATTTGGATCAACTTGTCATGCTCGTGAGTGTGAGATTCAATGAAGGAGTTAAGAGTAGGAATCTTCACACAATGAAATGTTGATACAAATACTAAATAGTCTGCACCAAGTTTGGAGAGAATGGCAAGGATGAATTGATCATCCTCCTTCTCAATATTGCATAGATTCAATTGGAACACTAGGTGCTTGAATTTTGTGAATAGGTCATTTAGTGTTTCAAAATTATTGGGAAGGAGAGAGATCATATCATTCTCCATTTGATAGATCCCCATTCAAATAATTGCATAGCAGAAAAATTCCATCAATCCTACTAGTTCCCTAGGTTGGGTGGAAACATTGGAAAGTTAATAAGGGATCTAATAAATGGTGTTTATACATTATAAGGAATAAATATTTATTTAATGGAGTTAATTAAATTGATTCAAGTGAAAAATTAAATGTCTATGGAGAATGGAGACACAGGGAGACTATGGGGCCCACTCAAGCTAGAATTCTTATGTTAAATGACATCCTCCTCTTGGAATCTTGAATCTATGGGAAGCATAATGTTTTTGGATGGATTATAAGGTTAATATACCTGTCCATATACTTCATATGTCTAATTTGTGCTGAATTTTAACTTACATTGTGAGAGGAAGAGCCAAATAGGAGTTTCATGGACACTTGGCTAGATTCCCCTTACATTTATGACATATATGACACCAATGATGGAGATTCTATGACACTTGTGAAAAAATTAAGATATGAAGGATGAAATCAGGAATATATGACATTTCAGGCTTGAATATATCATCTTAGAGGGTTCTCATGGGAGTTGGAGAAGGCCAAGAGGCTCCTACTCGAATTTGGGTGAAGAGGGAAGGTGAAGAGAGAGGCCACATGGCAAAACATGAGCAACCACACCATTCGACTTCGATTTGGTTTATGGATGTATTTATAACCTTAGAATACCAATATTTTTTATAAAATGTATGGATAAGCCATTATAAGTCCCTTTTTTATCATTTTTCAAAATTGTTATCGTGAAGAGAGAGAGAGAGAGAGCTAGTTGATGACTAGTTCATGCGTTAACCAATTTCGAGGGTGAAAGATTCCCATCCTAGTTGGTGTTTGGAGGGGCCAACCAAGTATTTAAAGGAGATTCAATGGATTCATACGTTATAGGTGCAAGCTATAGAATATTTTAGACATATCAAGTTCATCTTGTTTTTCCTTTCATCTCAAGTTTTCTCACCATATCTGAGCTCTATGGAGTGAGGCGCACTTTGTGATCTATTCATATGTTTGAGGGAGATTCTCTTTCTCCAGCATTTTGTATTATTATTTAAATGATATTATATTTAATTTCATAAATATCTCAGTTATAAATGCCAATAAATATCATGTATTTTTCTCAATAATTAAGAAACGGTGCCATTTCCCCACTACCTTGTTGTAAACTCTTGTAATCTTGATGGATTCAAATGGATGTATAAAATATTGATGATTTATGAATGAATGGAATGTAATTAAATGATATTATGGGTTTAATTTTTATTAAATTATAATTTGTGGCCATTGCATCGAATTTCATAGCAATTGGAGCAAACTACACCTCATTTCCCCAAGTCTCCAAAACTACTTTTTTATATCTGATTGAAAGAAGTGATAAAATACATGGGAGGTCGATTGGTTATGCATATTAGTCTCTGATAATGTATTATACACATACAATACTTCAATTTAATAATTCAATTGGGTTTCTGCAAATTTGGGAAGTCATTTCTACCACTTACCCCGGGGGGGTTTGAGCCCAAAATTGCCAGTAAAATCCTCTATCTTCTTCAGAATTTAGTATAGACTTACATAAGTTATTAGAGGGCCATAATACATCCCTGAACATAATAATTAATTTATTATATAATTCATACACATTCTTTGAATATTTGGGAGCAATTGGGCTGATTTGGAGACTAAGACACTAAAACTAGTCAAGAGCCAAAATTGTGAAAAAATTGGAAAATTGGGCATTTTGGTAAAAAATTAAAAAACAGACATTACAGGTGGTATCAAAGCATGGTATTGGAACCTTATGGTGTTAATAAGGATTCAAATCAATAAACCACCACCCTTATAATATGAATTGGAAGGTGCTAGGCTTGTAGAAGAAGAACTACAAGGAAAACATGTACCTTTGACTAAAGCTATGGCTCACGACGGAGAAGAATAGAATAAGGAGAAAATGGATTATATCAAAATTATAAAACCCGCATTTGAATAAATATCCAAGGAAATGACCCAACGTATGGTATACATGAACCAACAGATAGTAAAAGGATTCGAATTGATGGCCAGTCAAATGGGAAGCAAAGGGATAATAGGAGATAGTGGTAGTTCACAATCAAGAGAAAAGAAGACAATGGGTGAGCACATTTTTGCATGAACAAGACCTCATAATAGACCCCATGAATTTCAGATCGCACCAATGCCTACTGTACCTAAATTTCTTATTCCCAAAGAAGAGACTAACATTCAATTTGAAATTGATACAATAACAAAAGAATGGGCTAAATTGGATGAAGAGTGTAGGAGAAGTATAACATTTGAGAAGTACTTCACCATGGAAAAAAACTCAAAAAGAAGGAGGAAAATAAGTATCTACACCAAAAAAAGAATTGAATTGTGCCATAGGTAAAGTTCCACTTCCTACTTTTGATGGTTCATCTCAAAGTTTTGCTAACGCTTGGGTGCAAAAATTGGATGTGTATTTTCAGCTGAATCCAATGGTGGAAGAAGATGCTTTAAAAATGGCTATTTTGCACTTGGATGGAGATGTGAATGAATGGTGGCTACATGGATTGAAAACCTTGGGTCATTATCAGGTTAAAACATATGGGGAGTTTGTTTACAGGGTATTAGAAAGGTTTGATAAAAAAGATCCGAAATTTTCTTTCAAAGAACTAACACAATTGAAGCAGGTAGGGACTCCTGTTGAGTATATGTTGGAATTCTAAAGTTTATCAGTTAAGGTGGATAATGTATATATGGGAAGGTTAGTATTTCTTTTCACTAAAGGTTTGGAAAATGCCTTAAAATTTTTGGTCAAACCCCACAATCCTACTAACTTAAACGATGTAATGAGCTTGACTAGAGATCTTCAAAATGTGCTTCCTAGAACAAGATTTCCTCCCAAGCCTAACTTCAGATTTGAAAGAAATCCTTGGAAAAAGGATGCACCTGATAAGAAGTTTTGACAAAGAGATACATACTAAAAGAATAAGAAATAAGGAAAAAACAGGGGTGAACTTTGAAGGAAAAAATTGTGCTTCACATGCTTCCAACGATGGACACTGGGGCATAAATGTGCTAAAGGAAAAGCTCAATACATAGAAGTATTTTATGATAATTATGAGTATGAAGGGGTTATGGATGAAGAAGGGAAAATATCATATCAAGAGGAGGAATATGAGATAGCAGCTGAAGAACAAAAACAAGAATAAAATCAGGCTTCACCAGACAAAGCAAAAATTGTAGTACTTTCAACAGTGCCTCGCTATCACACTATTCTATGAAAGGGTGTGGTATTGGGACAAAGAGCTTCAGTTTTGGTAGATGGAGGAGCTACAAATAATTTCATTTATGCATATATGGTGGAGAAAATAAATATACCAAGTGAACCATTTGATGGCTTCACAGTTTTCATTCCAGGTCACAACATAATGCAATGCAACACATGGGTTCCAAAGATGCAAGTCACCATAGGTAGCTATAATTTTGTTGATATTTTTATGTGGTTTATGTTGCTGATACTAATGTAGTCTTGGGAGTGCAATGGTTGTATTTTATAGGATAGCATTCAGTAAATTATCAAATTCCTGAAATGAAATTTCAAGATTCTACAGGTGTACTAAGGGTTTTGAGAGGGCAGCACACTTACCCAAAACATGTAGTAAATTGCAATAGTATGAGATATATATTGATGAATGGTGATATAGAATGGGATTTTTAATGGTATATCACCTCTCCCAAGACAAAAATCAGAGTTTTTAAACACCCAAAGGAGATAGAGACACTTTTTCAAAAATATGAAAAAGTTTTCAGAGATCTTCCACATGGTAGACCACTTGATAGGGGGGTTGAGCATAACATTGTTTTGGAGGAGGGTATTTCACCCATTCCGATACCACCTTATAGACATCCCAAGAATTTCAGAGATGATATTGAGAATGCCGTTCAATAAATCTTAGATTTGGGACTCATTAGACCAAGCTCTAGCCCTTATGCTTCTTTAGTAGCCTTTGGTAAAGAAAAAATATGGAACTTTGAGGATGTGTATAGACTTTAGAGCTTTGAACAAGAATACCATAAAGAATAGATATCCTATTCCTAGGATTTATGAGCTCATGTATGAGCTATTTGGATCTAATTGCTTTTCCAAAATTAACCTTAGATTTGGTTATCACCAAATTTGAATGAAGAAGGTATTAAATTGAGCACATAGATCTGTGGACAAACACACAACTCACAAAATAGATTACATAATTTACTCAGCAATTGAAGAATGAAAAAGTGCAAAAATGGCTTGCAGCTGTGAATTCTTTCATTAATAAAAAAAGTAATTAGATAATAATTAAAATGAAGTACAATGGCTTTAATAGCCACAAGTGATTCGAATCCACATGAGGAAATTCGAATTGATTAGACTCTACTTGACTGTAGGTAACTAAGACCTTGTCTAAATGGTTAACTGACCTTGTCTAAATGATAACCGGAGCTCATCGGAGCTCTAAAACACAACTCAAGTGTTACATTCAGTGTTGACTAAGGCTAACCGACTGTGGTAGGTGAGAAATGCGCCCCTCCTGAGTGAAGTCATGTAAAAATAGTGCTAACTGAATGTAGAGGACTATAACTGAATGTAACTGACTCCTAACTTAGGTTGACTAGTCATCAACTGAACTGAACTGACCTTGGTTGGTTTTGGCACTCCCAGCGGCTCCTAAATTGTAGGGATTAGTCTAGGAGGATCCTAAACTGATGTAATCAAGTGAAATGAGTGGTAGTAGGCCTCAATTAGTGTTCCCCACACTTTAGTAACTGAAACATGTGCCCCAATTAGGTTAAGTGGACCCAGTGGTGCTAGTGACTAAAAATAGACTAGATGGACTCCCAATTTAGAAATGAATCCTGATTTAGACATATGACTGAATTGGACAAGGGAGGATTAATGATCCTAACACCCCCCCTAAATGCTAACTCGGAAAATATATGGGCCCTGGTAACTAAGACCATAGGTCACCCATTACATCAAGTAAAATAATGTAACTACTTAATACAAGGAGTTGTGGAAAAAACCACATGGGAAAAAATCCCCCCTCTATCTAAGCAGGTAGAATCAGGTCTCAAGTTTGAAAAACTTGAAAATATGTTGCTGCAATCTTCATCTCTATGAGGTAGTGAACCAGCATGCATGGTGTGTTGTGCACAGGTATTCTGGGGCCTGGCATGTAGGCTTCTCCTTCTTATCCAAAAATGATGATGGAAGGAAGGAGGAATGTAACCTTTGTCTCTTGTTGGATGAAGAGGTGTATGATCATATCCATTCTTCTGAATGTAGTGAGACTAAGCCCTTTCCATATAACATCTTACAAGGAGTCTATTGCATCTCTCTGAAGGAGGTAAGATTGCATGGCATAGCACAAGGGTCTTTCCTTTCTGAGTGTCAGGTGAGTTTCCAATCATCTTCCTAGCTTCCATTTTGGAAGTAGGGACTGAATCTAGATCTGAGTCACCCTGAATCTTAATCTCATAAACTGATAAAGATGGATCTGCAATACTAGTAGAAGCTGTAAAAGAAGTAGATGCAATGATTTTACCTTCCCCTGCAAGTGGCTGCTGAGAGTGCATTGGTTCTGAAGGAGGCATGAAATGTGAGAACTCATATGCTTTTGAAGCATGATTTGCAGTACCTTCACTATGATGCTCCCAGTAGAGATATCCGTGATCTCCACTGAGTCAGGACCAAATATCACTCGCTTTGGAGATCTAGTATGAGTCATCTGATAGACATATAACATGTTTGAAGCTAGGGAGGGAACAAATAGCACATATTTGAACCTTCCATGTTCAATCTTAACAGAGCCCTTCCCTTTTGTTTTGACTTTACTGTTATTGCCCATCTGAATACTAGGACCATCAAAGGACTGAAAAGAAGAGAATGATTCTCTGGATGTGGCCATATGGTTGGAAGCTCCAGAATCAATGAGGAAGACATGTGCTGATGTGCAGCAAGCCTTCAGTGCATGGCCTTTCCTTTGGTATTCTTCATCTTCTTATTTAGATTCATCCTTCATTGTGCTAGCAGGTACATAAATGTTATGTTTCTTCAAAAGAAGAGCCATTTCATCATGTTGTCTTCTCATACAGGTGCTTTCTGAATGAAAGCCCCTTCCACAGTACGAGTAGAGGACCTTTCCTTTTCCATTCTTCTTGCTTCTCTTCAAACCTGAAGGCTCTTTTAACTGCTCTTTCTTCACAGGAGACTCATCTCTTTGCTTCCCTTTATCATTCACTGCCTTATCTCCTCTTGCAACCAGAGCTAGATCTTTGGAAGATCGAATGATCTCCATTTGGATCAATTCATCATTCTCAGAAATAAGAGATTGGATGAAGGAATTAAGACTGGGCATCTTCCAATTTGGAGTAGTGAGCCTTACTGTTTAGAAGGTGGATACAAAGACTGAGTAGTTTGCATTGAGCTTTATGAGAATGGCAAGAATGAGCTGATCTTCATCCTTCTCCACTTTGCATTTCTTCAACTAATATATTAGGTTCTTGAAATTTGTGAAGAATTCATTCAGTGATTTGAATTTGGATGGATTAAGAGTGATCAGATCATTTTATAGCTGATGGATCCTCATCTCATCCTGCTTATCAAATAAGGAGGCAAGCTTGTCCCAAACCTCCTTGGGAGTCTTCAATCATTGGATGTGGAATCGAAGATCTCTAGAGACTTAGGAGAGAAAGTGTCCATGGGCTTCAACAAGCCTGTTCAAGTACTTTTCTTTGTCATTATCTAAAGCTGGCACTACCTCTGTTTCTTCTATGATTCTGAAGAGCTGCTTGGTGTGGAGCATTACCACCATGTCTTCCTTCCACTGGTGATAGTTGAAGGGAGTGAGAGGCTCTACTGGATGAGCCATTTTGAATGCAATAAGAAGGATTGAGCTGTTGTAGTGAATGCAATGAGAAGAAAAGGATGCTTGTAGCGAATGTTGTAAGAAAAGCTGATAACCTATCACACAATCAAACATACAAAGTAAGGTTGACAATCTGCACTTTTGGAATTTCCTTCACACCCATCATAGTTGATCAAGCAAGCTTGATCAACAATTTCCTAACTTCGGATATTAAGTGGTAAATTCTTCGCTTCTGGTGCAATACTGGAAGGAGAAATTTGCTAAAAAAAATGATCCAGCTGAAGATCTAAGGAGGAGAGGTGTCTTTTTCGTCAAGGCTCTGATACCATATTAAATTGAGCGCATATATATGTGGACAAACACACAACTCACAAAATAGATCACACAATTTACTCAGCAATTGAAGAATGGAACAATGCAAAAAATGGCTTGCAGCTGTGAATGCTTTCATTAATAAAAAAAAGTAATCAGATAATAATTACAATGAAGTACAATGGATTTAATAGCCATAATCAATTCAAATCCACATGAGGAAATTTGAATTGATTAGACTCTACTTGACTGTAAGTAACTAGGACCTTGTCTAAATCACTATCAGAGGACTCAATGGTTAACTGACCTTGTCTAAACCATAACTGAAGTTCATCGAAGCTCTAAAACATAACTCAAGTGTTACATTCAGTGTTGAATAATGCTAACTGACTGTGGTAGGTGATAAATGTGCCCCTCCTAAGTGCAGTCATGTAAACCTAGTGCTAACTGAATGTAGAGGACTAGAACTGAATGTAACTAACTCCTAACTTAGCTTGACTAGTCATCAACTGAACTAAACTGACCTTGGTTGGTTTCGACACTCCCAGTGGCTCCTAAATTGTAGGGATTGGTCTAGGAGGCTCCTAAACTGATGTAATCAAGTGCAATAAGTGGAAGTAGGCCTCAACTAGTGTTCCCCACACTTTAGTAACTGAAACATGTGCCCCAATTAGGCCAAGTGGACACAATGGTGCTAGTGACTAAAAATAGACTGAATGGACTCTCGCTTTAGACATGACTCCTGATTTAGACATATGACCAAATTGGACAAGGGAGCATTAATAATCCTAACAGGAGGAAGATGTGCAAAATAATGCTTTTCAATGTCAATATGGTCACTTTGAGTTTCTTGTTATGCCGTTTGGGTTGACTGATGCTCCAACTACATTTCAAGAATGTATGAATAGAATATTTTGCAAGCATCTTAAAATGTTTGTTTTATTCTTCTTTGATAATATTCTCATTTATAGTAAAACTTGGGAAGAACACTTGCAACACGTAGAGATTGTGTTGAAAACTTTGCAAGAATAGTGTTTGTATGCTAAGATGTGTAAATGTGAATTTGGTATGAAATAAATATTATATATTGGGAAAATTAATGGGAAATATGGAGTGAAAGTGCACATGGAAAATATCAGGGCTATCTTAGAATGGCCATCACCAAAAAACATCACAGAATTAAGAGGTTTCGTTGGATTATGTACATACTACAGGAAGTTTGTGAAAGGGTTCTTCAAGTTAACTTCTCCACTCATTGATTTGAATAAGAAGGATTCTTTCAATTGGAATGAAGAGTCTAAAAAGTACTTCCAAAAATGGAAGAGGTAATGAGTAGTTTTCCCATACTTCCATTACCTGATTTTTCTAAGCCTTTTGTTGTTGAATGTGATGCCTCAGGTGGAGGAGTAGGGGTTGTCCTAAAGCACGGCCAACACCCTATAGCATTTGAGAGCAAAAATTTGCAGCCTCATGAAAATATTCACTCCATATATGACAAATAGATGTTGGCCATCATGCATTCCTTGGCCAAATTCCGACAATACTTGGTAGGCAACAAGTTTGTGGTGAAAACCTACCACAATAGTCTAAGACACTTCCTTACCCAAAAGGATCTAAATGAAAGGGAAAAAAAGTGGGTAAGAAATATCCAAGATTATGATTTTGATATTGAATATGTGAAAGGAAAGAATAACATTGTAGCAGATGCATTATCTTGAAGACCTTCTTTTTCTCTCATCGACATTACAAAAAATTGGAAAGACATGCTACTAGTTGAATATGCCAAAGATAAGATTGGTTGATGTATTAGATGGACTCATGGGAGATGATAACTACATGATTTTTAATGGGATGATATACTATAAGGGGAGTATTTATTTGGTTCGATATTCAGAGTTTAAGTACAAAGTTTTGCAGGAAGCACATGATTCCCCACTAGCAGACCATCCGAGGATCTTCAAAACCTATAAGAAACTAAGGAAAAGGTTATATTGGAATGGGTTGAAGGAATATGTTCATAATTATGTGAATGAATGTAAGGTATGTAAGCAAAACAAATTATAACTCACATACCCAGCTGATTTATTACAACTATTTCCCGTTCCACAGAAAAAATGGGACAATATATCGATGGATTTCATCATCGGTTTGCCTAAATATTTGGGAACGGATTGCATATGTGTTTTAGTGGATAGATTGACTAAGTTTTCTCATTTATTTTTTGTTACATCCTATTTTAGTGTTGCACAAGTGGCTGACCTTTTTTTCAAATAAATCTTCAGATTGCATGGGCTCCCCAAGAGCATTGTGAGTTATAGAGATGGTAGATTCATGAGTGCTTTTTGGAAAGAAATTTTCAGATTGGTGGGCACTTAGTTGAATCAAAGTACAAGATACCATCCCAAAACTTATGGAAAAACAAAGAGGTTGAATAAATGGTTGGAAGGGTTCCTCCAAAACTATGTGGGAGAACAACAAAAAGCTTGGACAAAATTGCTACACTTGGGTGAGCTTTGCTACACCACCACCTTTCACATGTCAATAGGGATGTCTCCTTTTATAGAATTATATGGTTATTATGCACTCACATTTTCTTATATTACATCTGGTGATAGTATAGCTCCAAAAGATAAATCTTGGGTGGAAGAAAGCCAAGAAATTTTAAAGCTTCTAAAAGACAATTTGCAGGTTTCCTAGAATCAACACAAACAATATGCAAATAAACATAGAGAGGAAAGGACCTTTTAGGTTGATGATTTAGTGTATTTGAGGTTGCATCCATACAAACAAACATCTCTCAAAAGGAATAGACCAGAAAATATAAAGACAAGATACTATGGGCCCTGCAAGGTAATCTAGAAGATTGGAAAAGTAGCATATGAGTTGGAACTTCCAGAAGGGAGTAAAATTCATAATGTATTTCATGTTTATTTTATCAATAAATATATTGGTCAGAAAATTTTCATTTTAGAGACACTCCCTCCTTTGGATGATGAAGGACAACTCACACTTATTCCGGAGAAGGTTTTGAAGATAAGGGAGAGAAGATTGAGGAGTAGAACAATCAAAGAATACTTGGTGCAATGGAAAATTCTACCAAGTGAAGATGCCACATGGGATGAGGAGAATATTTTGTAGCATCCAAATCTGAAATTTATTGAGGACAAGCAATATTGGGTGGGTAGGACTATAATGTCCCCATTCAAATAATTGCATAGTAATAAAATTCGATCAATCCTACTAGTTCCCTAGGTTGGGTGGAAACATTGGAAAGTTAATAAGGGAGATAATAAATGGTGTTTAGAAATTACAAGAAATAAATATTTATTTAATGGAGTTAATTAAAATAATGCAAGTGAAAAGTTAAATGGCTATGGAGAATCGAGACACATAGAGACTATGGGGCCCACTCAAGATATAATTCCTATGTTAAATGGCATCCTCCTCTTGCAATCTTGAATCTATGGGAAGCATAATATTGTTTTTGGATGGATTATAAGATTAATATAATTTTCCATGTAATTCATAGGTGGAATTTGGGATGAATTGTAACTTAGATGGGGAGAGGAAGAGCCAAATGGGAGTTTCATGGACACTTGGCTAGATTCTCCTTACATTTATGACATCTATGACACCAATGATGGAGATTCTATGACATTTATGACACAAGTCAGATATGAAGGATGAAATATGACATATATAACATGTCAGTCCTGAATAGAGCATCTTAGAGGGAACTCATGGGAGTTGGAGAAGGCCAAGAGTTTCCTACTCGAATTTGGGTGAAGAGGGAAGGTGAAGAGAGAGGCCACATGGCATAGCATGAGAAGCCACACCAATTTGACTTGGATTTGGTTTATGGATGGATTTGGAACCTTATATGACCAATAATTTTTATAAAATTAAAGGATCAGCCATGAGAAATACATTTTGATCATTTGGGAAAATTGTTATTGTGAAGAGAGAGAGCTAGAGGATGGTTCATGCCTAAGCCAATTTCGAGGATGAAAGATTCCCATCCTAGTTGGTGTTTGGAGAGGCCACCCATGTATTTCAAGGATATTCATTCGAGTCATAATTTACAGGTGCAATCTATATCATCTTGTGGAAATAACAACTTCATCTTTTTCTTCCTTTCATCTCAAGTTTTTTCACCATATTTCATCTCTATGGAGTGAGGCGCACTTGGTGAGCTATTCATCTCTTTCAGGGAGCTTCTCTTGCTCCAGTATTTTGTATTCTGATTTAAATTATCTGAAATTTAATTTAAGAAATATATCAAGTCAAAAATCCAAGATATCTCATGTATTATTGCTCAATAATAACGAAACAGTGCCATTTCCCCACTACCTTGTTGTAAACTCTTGTAATCTTGATGGATTCGAATGTATGTATAAAATATTGATGATTTATTAATGAATGGAATTTAATTAAAGTTTATTATGGGTTTAATGTTCACTAACTGATAATTTGTGGCCATTGGGTCGAATTTCATAGCGATTGGAGCAAACTACACCTCATTTCCCCAAGGGTCCAAAACTAGTTTTTTTATATCTGATTGAAAGAAGTGATAACAGACATGGGAGGTTGATTGGTTATGCATATGAGTTTCTGATAATGTATTCTACACATCCCCTGATTCAATTTAATTATTTTAGTTTTTTTATGCATATTTTGGAAGCCATTTCTACCACTTACCCCAGGGGGGATTTGAGCCCAAAATTGCAAGTAAAATCCTCTATCTTGTTCAGAATTTAGTACAAACTTGCATAAGTTATTGGAGGGAAATAATGCATCCATGAACATAATAATTAATTTATTATATCATTCATACACCTTCCATGAATATTTGGGAGCAATTGGGCTGATTTGGAGACCAAGACACTAAAACTAGTCAAGAGCCAAAATTGTGAAAAAATTGGAAAATTGGGCATTTTGGTAAAAATTTAAAAAAGGGAAATTACACTTCTAGGGTTGTAGTGATTATTCAACTATATCATATGGAGAACCTCTAGCTATGGAAACCTATTTGAGCAAGACGAGGGGTCAAATTTAAGGAAAATAAACATGAATATCAGTGTGGCTTAACCTTGCTCAAAAGAGTAAAAGGTGGTTTGCAACTTGGTTTTATACTGTAAGTTGATTAGTAAAAAAATGCAAGGGAGAGGTATTTTCCTAGGTGTTTCTTTGAATTATACATTCTTTATCTATGATTTGAAAGGGTGACCCTCACAAACTAAACTCAAGACCCATTCTCGAGGGCATCAATTACCTTTTACCGACCTTAACAAGAAAACCTTTCCAATTTGTGAATAGAAGTACAAGTGGAAGAAATAGAGGTTACAACTGATAGTGTCCCTCTATGCAATCTTATTCACATGATAGGTTTATTCATGATGGATTTGCTGTAACGATGGGTAAAATGAGGGGGTGACTATTTATAGCCAAAATATTTACCCCTCGTTTGTTTGAACCTTTGATAAATCATGGGGTTAATATGATCTCTAAGGGATGTTTTTGATTATTTTAAAAGAGTTATGATGACCCATTTTGGCATCTCTAAACAAGTCTTTCCAAAGCGATTTGGTCAATCTAAACAAGATTCACTAAAAAACTCAACTTCTGAGGTGTTTCATCGGGTTCAGATGAGTCGCATTGACAATTTAAAGAATTTGCATTGAATAATTTTCATGACTATGGATGAGTCTCACTAAAATGTTTCAACATTTTTTTAGTGAGTTTCATCGACAAATCCATCTATCACACTCTCCACGAAATCCTATGCGATACGTCGAACTATTTCAATGAACTTTTCCTAGCTGGGTAAAATTGTGAGGCTTAACAGACAAGTTGAAGAAATGTAGATGAATTAATATAATTTCATCGATCTTTCAATGAAATAAAAAAAAGGTCACCAAAATGGAAAAAATCAAGAAAAAACTATGAGAAACTTAACAAAAGATGTCAAAAATCAAAAACTTGAAAAAAATTTCAAGCAATTGTCTCTCATGGTGGAATCAAGTTTTGAGAAAATACTTGCCTATAAAGGGTCCCATCATTTCTAAAAGAGAAAATTTTGGAAAGTGGTTACAACTCCAATGAGACTCTTAAGGAGGTAATTTTAAGAAGGGTTCATGAAAAGGATTTTGCAAGGCAGAGCTAGAAAAGGAAATGGTACTACAATGAATATGAGGATTTGTTGTTTCTATTAAAGGTTCATAAGTGATATTGCAATAGATTTGAAGATAATTTTAGAAGGAAAGACAAAGGAATGAATTTAAGAGCTGGAGTTTCAATCATGGGCAGAGGTTTAATAATATTGCGTGATGTAGAATTGGGGTAAATTCATTTAAAAAATGGAAAAGAGTTGTGTGTTGATTCAATCATTGCATAAAAGTGAAGCATCTCTAGAAGAGTACAATATTCAAATGTAAAATTATAGTTTTCGAGAAAACCCTATTGATGGAGTACTACGATACATTGACTCACATTATTGCAGTTGTAATAAGTTGCAAAATAAAATATGCAAAAAGGAGTTGTTGTAATGTTTTCGCTCTAGGTGAGTCCATCATTGTAATAAATGTTTTCCCATTATGGATTTATCCATTGTAAATTTACAAATTTTATTGTCTCATTAAACATGTGAAAGCTACTACTGTTGATGTATATGTAACTTCGGAATGTATTCTTCTATGTATCTTATGTATCGTAACCCGATGTTTATTCTGGGATGTTCCTATTATGTATTTGAGTCATGTGATCATACCCCGATGTTCTGATCAGGAAGATTAATAATGTAAACAAGTCATATCAAGTCATTAGGTAAGTCCCCACAGTTTCGGGGCACTTGAGTTATTATACACTAATTAAGGTGTAGGCTCGAGTAGTAATTGTTAGGTTGAGCCTACGTGTGAAAATGCAATTCAAGTAAATGGAAGAATATAAATAGAGAGTGAGAGTCTCTCTATTTATCACTTGTACATCACATCACTTGCTCTCTCAAGTGTGGCGCACTAGTGAAGGAGGAAATTACTGGGACAAGAAGTCTACTGTTGTTGGGGAGATCTCTTAGTATTTTGGTGCTGATTCTTTCTCTAAGGAAGTTGCGGGGTTTTCTCCTTTATGGTTTCCCCAAGGAAAACTCTTTGTGTCTCTTGTCTCTTGTGATGTGCTTATGTTTTATTGCTGTGATTTTTATTCTCTCAGTGAAAAGATCCTAAGATCATAATGCTAGCTTAAATGTTGAAAAACTAACATGGTATCAGAGCTAACCTGAGAAGAAGACACTGTGTAGCTACGGGAGCTAGAGCTTCCTTGTTTGTGGAGTTTTCTCCATAGATTTTCAGCAAAATTAAGGTGGAACAACTCTCCTCCTTAGGGCGCATCTTTCTGTCAAAACAGAATTCAATTCTGAGGTTTTTCAGTTTTGGACCTGTCACTAGGGTCGAAAATTAGGGCTTTCTACAGAAGAGGAATTTTTCAGTGAGCCCAGGCCTGGATTGATCTCCTCCCCAAAATCGAAGTTAGGAACAAATTTGAAGACATTTGGGTGAACAGAACTCCAGAAAAGCAAAACCCTAGTTTGCTCCAGAACGAGCTCTGCGGGATTTCAGCTCAAGTTTCAGATCCGACATCTTGAACCTGGTAAGATCTAAAATATTTTGTATTTCCATTTGAGGTTCTTATTTAAATATGTCTCATCATACCAAGCTTGATGAAAATCTTGAGGGAGCTGAAAAATTCCGAGCTTGGAAGTATAGGATCTCCCTGGTCCTGGAAGAGAATGAATTAGACTCCTACATTCATGAGGAGGTTCCAGTTCCAGAGGGAGATGAGGCTAAGGAATTGCATAAGAAGAAGGTGGTTATGGCAAAGAGGATCATTGTTGATTCTATTAAGGATCACCTTATCCCACAGGTGTCCTCTCTCAAGACACCTAAAGCTATGTTTGATTCCCTAACCAAATTGTTTGAAGGAAAGAACATCAATCGGAAGATGACCCTGAGGAACCAGCTGAAGAATGTGAAGATTCAGAATGCAAAAACTATCCAGTCTTACTTCACAAGGGTTTCTCAGATCAAGGAATAATTAGAAGCTATTGATGAAGAAGTGGAAAATGCAGAGATTTTCATGACTACTTTGAATGGCCTTCCTAGGTCATGGGATGCTTTCATCCAAGGAATCTATGCTAGAAAGAAGCTAGTCAAATTCAGCAGACTATGGGAAGAATTATCTCAAGAAGAAGCACGGATAGCAGCTCGAGAAGAGAAGATGGGAAGTGAAGACCAAGCTCTTACAGTTCATTCCAAGAAGGGAAGAAGAAAACCTCATTACTCCAAAGGTAAGGATCCTCATCATAAAGATAACTTTAGAAGAGATCTATCTAAAATAAGATGTTATACATGTGATGAAAGAGGACACTTTGCAAAATACTGCCCTAAGAGCAAGGGCCACTCTCATAAGAAGAAAGGGAACAAAAGAAGACATCATGCTCATGCTGCAGAGGATGATGAAGAAATCCAGATATGAAAGTGAAGATTCTTCAAGCGAGGATGAATATGTTTTGATATCAGCCCTCACTGGTAACATTACTCATGGTAATGATGATTGGCTTATAGATAGTGGGGCTTCCAAACATATGATGGGATTCAAGGAATCTTTTGTAAGACTGTCAGAACATGAATCACCTCACAAGGTGAAACTAGGAGATGACTACCAATATCCAATAAAAGGTAGTGGGGAATATTCATACAAGCTAGACTCTGGTAAGTCTCTAACAATGAAAGAAGTATTGTTTGTACTAGGACTGAAGAAGAACCTTCTATCCATCTCAGCATTAGATGCAAAAGGAATGCGGGTTGCATTCATAGATGGTCAAGTCATCATGTGGCCAAAAGGAAAGACAATTGATGATGCAGTAGTAATTGGAGAACACGAAGGAGGCTTGTACAAGTTGAAGGGCCATCCAGAACAAGCCTTGATCCATGAAATGGTAGAGCCAAATGAACTTTGGCATAGAAGGATTGCACATGTGCATTACAGAGCACTACCTATTGCAAGCAAAGCTGTTGAAGGTCTTCCAGAATTCCAAGCAAAACATGATGGTGTGTGCAAAGGATGTGCGAAAGGAAAGAATACAAAGAAGACATTTCCCAGCAGCGAAAGCAAAGCCAAAATCATTCTAGAAATCATCCACTCCGATGTGTGCGGTCCTATGTCATCAAACTCACTAAGCGGGTATGCATACTATGTTTCTTTTATTGATGATTTTTCTAGAAAGACATGGATTTACTTTATGAAAAACAAAGATGAAGTATTTAGCAAATTCAAGGAATTCAAAGCCTTGATTGAAAACCATACTGAAAAGAAGATCAAGACCATTCGATCAGATAATGGTGGAGAATTCACTTCGAATGAATTCAAAGAACTGTGTAAAGATTCAGGGATTAAGAGGGAGTTGTCTACTCCTTAAAAACCACAACAGAATGGGATTGCGGAACGGAAGAATAGAACTATCATGGAAGCCGCAAGAGCTATGCTTCATGATCAAGATCTACCTATGCACCTTTGGGATGAAGCTGCTAGAACAACAGTGTATGTACAGAACCGTACTCCACATAAAGTACTTGAGAACAAGACTCCTGAAGAAGTCTTCTTCGGTAAGAAACCAAAAGTCATCCATCTCAGAATATTCAGCTGCCCCGTGTACATACATATTCCAAAAGAGAAGAGAATAAAACTAGATCCTTCAGGAAAGAAGGGCATATTTGTGGGATACTCTGAAAGATCGAAGGCTTACAGAATCTACTTCCCAGGATTCAAGAATATTGAAGTCAACAGGGATGTAACATTTGATGAAGACACAGCTTACAACAAATCAACAAGAAGGCCTACTGAGGAACCAGAAGAAGCAGAAGCAGAAGCACCCAGAACTTGTGATACAATCATGAATGAAGAAGCTCAAGAAGAAGATTGAGAGTTCAAAGAACCACAAAGACCTATAGATCCACCTCTGGAGAAGAATACTCACAAGAGGAAACCTGCCTCGGTACGTGAACTTATCCAAGGTGCGGAAAGATGTGGAGCTCCAGAAGAAAATCACAGAGAAAGAAAGAGAACAAGATCAAATTCCAGGTATGTAGCTTTACTATGTGATTTCATTGATAAAGAACCTTCCAGTTATGAAGAAGTAGCAAAACAGAAAGAATGGAAGGATGCTATGATCGAAGAATATCAATCGATTATGAAGAATGATGTTTGGGATGTTGTCCCAAGATCAAAAGGGAAGTCAGTTGTTACTTCCAAATGGATCTACAAGATCAAGCATGTTGTAGATGGTAGCATTGAAAAGTATAAGGATAGGTTTGTATCTCGAGGATTCTCTCAGAAAGAGGGAGTAGACTATGAAGAAACCTTTGCACCTATAGCTAGATACACTTCCATCAGAACAGTACTTGCTCTGGCTGAAGTGACGAAGTGGAAGATACACCAGATGGATGTCAAGACTGCTTTCTTAAATGGTGTAGTGGAAGAGGAAGTGTATGTAGAACAACCACTCAGTTTTGAGACACATGACAGAGAGTCTCATGTATGCAGATTGAAGAAAGCACTGTATGGTTTGAAATAGGCACCCAGGACCTGGTACGACAGAATTGACAGCTTTCTATCCAATTTGGGCTTTACCAAGAGTAAAGCAGATTCCAACCTTTACTACAAGGTTGAATATGGCAACCCAGTGATGCTCATACTATATGTAGATGATCTATTTGTGACAGGATCAGATGGGTTGATTGCTGATACGAAGAGAAATATTGCTGCTGAGTTTGAAATGAAGGATTTAGGGATGATGCATTACTTTATAAGTATGGAGGTGTGGTAGAGTATAGATGGGATATTCCTTGGACAAGGGAAGTATGCAGTAGAGATCCTGAAGAGATTTGGGATGATGGACTGCAAGGCTTTGGCTACACCTATGGCATCGAACCTGAAGCTATTGAGTGATGCTTCATCAGAGTTGGTTGATGCTACGATGTATCGTCAGATGATTGGGTCATTGATGTACCTGACGAACACGAGACCAGACATTTGCTTTGCTGTGAACACCTTGAGCCAGTACGTGATAGATCCAAGAAGTGTTCACTTGACTGCTGCAAAGCATATTCTGAGGTACCTGAAGGGTACAATTGATTATGGGCTCAAGTACGATGCGAATCAAAAGATTAACCTGGAAGGTTATGTTGATTTAGATTGGGTAGGCAGTGCCATC
Organism: Pseudotsuga menziesii; assembly: GCA_001517045.1. Classification (NCBI taxonomy): domain Eukaryota; kingdom Viridiplantae; phylum Streptophyta; class Pinopsida; order Pinales; family Pinaceae; genus Pseudotsuga; species Pseudotsuga menziesii. The sequence continues at coordinate 435,876 of LPNX010822875.1, forward strand.
GACAGGAAAAGTACTTTGGGATGTTGCTTCAGTATGGGATCAGGTGTGATCTCTTGGTTTAGCAGGAAGCAATCCTGTGTGGCACTGAGTACAGCTGAAGTAGAGTATGTCGCAGCTTGTTCAGCTAGTTGTGAGGCAGTATGGTTGCGGAAACTACTGTCTGATATATTTGATCTCCAGTTAGATGCTACTTGTATACATTGTGACAACAAGAGTTGCATGAAGTTGTCAGAGAATCCAGTGTTTCATGACATGTCGAAGCATATCGAGATCAAGTATCACTATATCAGGGATATGGTGTAGAGAGGAGCAGTGAAGCTCCTGTATGTTGTGACGGAGAAATAGATAGCTGATGTATTGATGAAGCCATTGGCTAGGTTGAAGTTCGAGTACTTCAGAGAGAGACTTGGTGTTCTCCAGATCGAGGCTTCCTCCTAGAGAAAGTGATGAGACCCATAGCCATTCTGACATGGTGAGAGGATTGGTTCCTTCCATGGTCAGATGTAAGGGCTGAGCCATTCTGTCATGGTGAGAGGGTTTATCCCTTCCATGTCAGATATGAGTGCTGGCCATTCTGTCGAGCAGGACAGATGTAAGGGCAATTGCCATTCTAGGAATGGAGGCACCTGGTCAGTTACCAAGATCACTCAGTGTAGGACTGGGTAGCCATTCTGATGTGATAGAGGGATGTGTTCCCACTTGATCAGATGTAAGGGCTGAACCATTCTGTTCATGGCTAAAGGATTAAGTTCCTTCCATGTCAGATGTGAGTGTTGGCCATTTCGACGAGCAAGTCGGATGTAAGGGAAATTACCATTCTCTAGGAGAATGGAGGCACCTGGTCAGTTACCAGGTAGCTCAGTCGAGGACTGGGGGCCATTCTGATATGATTGTTGCGATGTGTTCCCTCATGATCAGATATGAGTGCATGCCCTTCCATCATTGTGAGCAGGATGTGTTCCCACCTGGATGGATGTAAGTGCTGAGCCTTTCCATAGATGATAGTAGGTGTGTCCTATCATGCTGTGGATGTGAGTGCTATGCCTTTTCACAGATGATAGTAGGTGTGTCCTATCATGCTGGTGACTGTAAATGCTGTGCCATTTCACAGATGGTAGTAGGTGTGTCCTACCATGCTGGTGATTGTAAGTGCAGAGCCTTTTCACAGATGGTAGTAGGTGTGTCCTACCATGCTGGTGATTGTAAGTGCTGAGCCTTTCCACAGATGGTAGTAGGTGTGTCCTACCATACTGGTGGATGTGAGTGCTGTTCCTTTCCACAGATGATAGTAGGTGTGTCCTGTCATGCTGGTGGTTGTAAGTGCTGAGCCATTTCACAGATGATAGTAGGTGTGTCCTATCATGCTGGTGAATGTGAGTGCTGGGCCTTTTTGATGTGATTATAGGATTGGTTCTTATATGATCATATGTGAGTGCTGGGCGTGCCTTTCTGACGAGTAGGTCAGATGTAAGTGCTGGGAGAAGACCTACATGAGGGTAGGCCTACAACTAGCATGAAAAAGGGTTGGCTTTGTAGAACTTCCTGTGACGAGAAGAATCATGAGATAGCACCAGTGTTGATCCAGATCGAGTGATGATCCAGATCTAGTAATGATGATCCAGCAGTAATGATCCAGATCGAGTGATGATCCAGATCTAGTAATGATGATCCAGCAGTAATGATCCAGATCGAGTGATGATCCAGATCCAGTCCAGTGATGATGATCCAGATCAAGAGATGATCCAGATCCAGTGATGACGTTTGATGATGATCCAGATCGAGAGATGATCCAGATCCAGTGATGATGTTTGATGATGATCCAGATCGAGAGATGATCCAGATCCAGTGATGATGTTCGATGATGATCCAGATCGAGAGATGATCCAGATCCGAAGATGACTTGAAGACAAAGATGACTTGAAGACGAAGATGACTTGAAGACGAGATGATCCAGCTGATACAGAGAAGAAGACCAGTGCTGAAAATTGTGTCGAAAGAATACCTTCCTAGTTAAGAGGGAGTGTTGATGTATATGTAACTTCGGAATGTATTCTTCTATGTATCTTATGTATTGTAACCTGATGTTTATTCCGGAATTTTCCTATTATGTATTTGAGTCATGTGATCATACCCCGATGTTCCGATAGGGAAGATTAATAATGTAAACAAGTCATATCAAGTAATTAGGTAAGTCCCCACAGTTTCGGGGGGCACTTGAGTTATTATACACTAATTAAGGTGTAGGCTCGAGTAGTAATTGTTAGGTTGAGCCTACGTGTGAAAATGCAATTCAAGTAAACGAAATAATATAAATAGAGAGTGAGAGTCTCTCTATTTATCACTTGTACATCACATCACTTGCTCTCTCAAGTGTGGTGCACTAGTGAAGGAGGAAATTACTGGGACAAGAAGTCTACTACTGTTGGGGAGATCTCTTACTGTTTTGGTGCTGATTCTTTCCCTAAGGAAGTTGTGGGGTTTTCTCCTTTATGGTTTCCCCAAGGAAAACTCTTTGTGTCTCTTGTCTCTTGTGATGTGCTTATGTTTTATTGTTGTGCTTGTTATTCTCTCAGTTAAAAGATCCTAAGATCATAATGCTAGCTTAAATGTTGAAAAACTAACAACTACTAAGTTCTTTCATGATTGCAAATCATAGACATTTTCCCAATAAATATTTAAAAGCTGAGTAAACGCAACTGTTTTTTTGTTTTATTATAGAAGAGATATATCATTTTCATATGTGTATAAGAATTTGGTGAAGAAAATAAAAATTACAATGCCTTTGGAATTCATTTCATGAAGTTGTTAAATTCACTCGAAAGAATATAAAGATTACTGTACAGAATAAGATTTGAAATGAATGGCAATCACTAAATTCCCTATAGATATCCATAAAAAGTATAATGAACCGAAAGTTTACATGAAGATCAAGAATGACTAAAATGATGAAGGAACAAGACTAAATTAAATAATACCACAAAAATATTTTGCAGCTTTAATAGTTTCCTTGTATATTGATAACAAATTATTAACATGATCTTATATCTTCCTCCTTTTCATTAAGGTCATGAGATTACCAAAAAATGATAATGTAGTTACCTATACAAAAATAATTTCTCAGAATGCATATCTCATATACATCTAAGGGATAAACAAATTTCATTTTTGATCTACTTCACACATATTTCAGATATACCTAAATGATGAACGCATTCCATTTTTAACCTAGTTCATGCATATCTCGTATACACCTAAATGACTAACAATTTACATTTTGATCTAGTTCACATTAAGGAGATAGTAATTTTTTTCACCATTAAAAACATATTTCTTTCTATTAAGAGGAACCAAAGAAAATATGAGTCTTACAAACTCATATATCATCTTCCATTTAGCATGCTTCTCATGAGTATCAAACCATATCATTATGGTTTCGATAAAATCTAACTATCAAACCATATCCCCATGGTTTCAACTATGGCTTAACCAAAAGCTAACTATCAAACCATATCATCATGGTTTAAACAAAATCTAAGTCTATAGATGATATACAAAAAATATTCCTTCATATCAAGACCACTTTTTGCAAATCCACAAAATCTCCACCGATATGTCTAATACCAACTAGACAAATCCTAGTCTAAAAATTCTATGATTTGAGTTGGAATAGGTGAATTTTTCAAGGAGGATTTTGAATTCCTAAAGGTTTTTTGAGGTTGTTGAATCCATTTCTACTATAAAAGTTCCTTTTAAAACACACTTACATTTCAATTTTGCAAATTATAAGAAGTCCTATTTGAAAAACAAATTGTAGTCCTATCCAAACTAACCAGACATCTTTAGAAAATAACTAGAATTTACAATTATTCACTACAAATTATACTAAAAAATAATATAAACCCTCTAATATAAATGCTTCTTCTAGATATTCTTCAAAGAAAAGCGTTCCTTCAAGACCATGATCAATGGCCATGGCCTTTTTATAATTAATCATGAATTAATGTGTACATTTTCACATACTGTGAATCCATTACCAAACAAACAAACCCTAAAACACAGCAAAATGTAAATCCATTCCCAAACAAACACTAAATCACATTATTTTTTAAGAAAGGAGAGACCCATGCAATTACAGTAAACCATTTTAGGTTTACAAACCGTCCCTTTTAAAAATGAAATTGAACTTTGAAATGTCCAACAAAATCAACATTTTGATCAACAAATGTTCAACGACTATTTAGACAACACAAAATTTCATACCTGAGTTTAGTCACTCATTGGTTGATTTTGTGACAATTACAATTAAATCTCATCCATAAGAGAAAACATAATACCATGCTGCACATAGTACGTTGGAGAGTGTTGGGGTCTTTCAATGGCTTCCCACTTTGCAGCTCCTACTGCATTGCCTATAGGTGGAGGCTTCAACATGTAGAAAACTTCATCATCACGAGTGCCCTTAGCATAACCCCTAACAAAAATCCTGTCACGCCATGCACCACAAGACGTCATATATGGAATCCTATCATTCCACTTTGCAAGGGTCTCTGGAATAGAACACACTGCCCTCCAAACATTTTCCTTGGAATAATATTCCGTCACTCCCTCCTGCTTCTCGACTGAGAAGAAGCGTGCTCCATCAGAAGAAGCAATCACACAGTCGTACACTGAAGGGATTTCCTCTTCCTCCAACGTTCAAGTTATAACACTTTGTGATGATGATGGTGTTCCAACATATCTATGTTGATGATGATATAGCATTTATTGATAATGTTTCTTTATCACTAACATGCTAATGATGGAGATGATGATGTTTTAGTATTTACATATTGATGTTGCAAATTATATTTCACTATTCACACACTGATGGTACAAAAGAATATTCAGTATTTGCATACTGATGTGGCAGAAGAATATTTAGTATCCACGGACGGATGTTGCAGAAGATGATCCAGTACTCATAGATCATTCAGTATTTACATACTAAGGTTGCAAAAGATGGTCCAGTACTCATAGATGATTCAGTATTTACATACTGATATTACAAAAGATGATTCAGTATTTTCACACTGAGATTGATCATGAAGATGCATGATGTTGTTCCAAAATTTCCTATGGAATATAGAGATTCACCAGTCAGTTATATAGTTGTGATGATGGTTTTTGTTGATGTAGATACCTTCCTAGTTAAGGAGGAGTGTTAACTTTATTTTAACATTGCATGATATTATATTGTACTTTTGTTGTATTGTCCTTTGGAGATGTTATTCCTCCATTTAGAGATGTCCTTGATGTAATTAGTCATGTAAAAGTCATGAGGTCAAACCTCCGTTGTAAGTCGGGGAAATAGAACCCGCAAAATTAATATATACAATGGATTTTGTATCTTCCTAGGTAGGTCGGCCCTAATTAAAGAACCTGAGTGACATAGTTAGTTATTTGAGTCACTCACCTAATGAATATAAATAGGTGAGGAGCCTCTCTCATTCTCACAAACCTTACACCCAAAGAGAGAGAGAGAAAGAGTGTATATTATGGAAGAGGAGAAACTATTCTTTTACACTGTACTTGGTCAAATTCTATACTCAGGAAGTTTTGCGGGGTTTTATCCCTTGTGGTTTCCCTGAGGAAAAAAATTGAGTTCTTTTGTGTGGATGTGCTTGTCTTTCTTTCAGTGATCCTTTTGTTATGGTTATGATGTTATGATTCTAAATGTTTTAGATCTTGTATAGCCATTGAAAATATAACAATCTTCATTCATGTAATTAGGTGCATTACAATACATGATTTCATGCAAAGGGACAATGAATTCTTCACAAATAGTCTTTAAGTATATTGCAATCTTTTGTGCCCATAATTCCAAGTAGCACGCCTATATGGGTACTTCATTGTGGTTCCACTACCACCCCATGTGTTGGAAATCATGGAGAATACATACATAGTCCCAACAAATATGAGGAAATGTGAAATTCGTATTTGTTAGCAAGAATGCTCATTTGTTCCATTTTCACATCATCTTCCATAATGACAAAAATGGTAAATTCCCATTTAAACCTTGTGGCATGAACTCTGACATAATAGAGTACTGGAGTCCATTTCAGTTTGAAATGTGATGGCCTTTCCATCTTGTATAACCTACATAAAAGAGATGCAACTATCTAGTAGGGAGGTTTTAATAATTTTGTTTCATAATCCCACTCTCCCTTTGGAAAAAGTGTTTCCCTAGCAACCAAACCTTCTTGATAAAGTCAATGTTGTTCAATCGCAAGCCTTCAACCCATTAAAGAGTCATGCAAACCTTTGCCACTAGAAGTTGGTAGGCCTTTTCTAATTGGGTTGGATGAAATGAAGCAATACCCATTCCTGAGAAATCCTTTATGATGTGTGTTGTGAAATCAATATGGGGAATCAACCAACTTATCACTTTCACACAAGGGAACAAATCAACTCTTGTTTCTTCTTTGTGGAGCCTTGATCTCCTAATGTTTTGGTATATCAAGTCTTCTTCTATGCTGGCATTTTGATATTCTTCAATTCTAAAAAGTTGAGACATCTCTCCCCATTTATACTCTGGGTCATCCTCAGTGATAGTTTGAGTATCATTATACTAGATATGAAGAGGGACCTCTTCAGCTCATTATCCGATCGTATCTATTGCACCACTTTAGAATGTTTCCTTGTGGAAAATAAACATGAATATCAATGAGGCTTAACCGTGCTCAAAAGAGTAGAAGGTGGTTTGGAACTTGGGTTTATAACCTAAGTTGGTTCATCTAAAAATGCAAGGGAGAGGTTGTACTGTATGCGTTCCTTTCACTTATACCTTCCTTATCTATGGTTCAAAAGGGTGACCCTCACCAAGTAAACCAAGGACCTGTTCTCGAGGGCACCAATTACATTTTGCCGACCTTAGAAAGAAAACCTTGCCAATTGCAGTAAGCCAAACTCTCGACCATTTGCACCTAAAATTCCGCTAGTTTTCAGTTCAAAATCTGGCAAAAATTGTTCTAAGGGTAGTTTTCAGTGATTGGAATTGCATAAACTGGGTGCCCCAAGGGTAATCGAGGATGCTGAATCCATTAGAAATCTCATTTTCAACAACAAATCATGTTGCCAGATTCCGAGCAAACTTACCTGAAAAGATGCAAATGGTCTAGAGATTAGCCAACTCCTTGCCAATTTGTGAATAGAAGTACAAGTGGAAGAAATCGAAAGGTGTTGCAACTTATGCAAGCTGCTTCAAAGAGGTGTATTCATCATGGAGTTCTTGTAACGATGGGTAAAATGGGGGAAAATGACTATTTATAACCCAAATCTTTACCCCCGTTTGTTTGAACTTTGATAAATCGTGGGGTTAATATGAGCTCTAAGGTATGTTTTCGATGATTTTAAAAGAGTTACGATGAATCATTTTGGCATCTGTAAACAAGTCTTTCCAAATCGATTCGGTGAATCTAAACAAGCGTCACCGAAAACTCAACTTCTCAGGTGTTTCATCGGGTTCAAACAAGTCGCATTGACAATTTAAATAATTTGCGTCGAAATCATATGATATACGTCGAACTATTTCAATGAACTTTTCCGAGCTGGGTAACATTGCGAGGTATGAAATACGTCGAATTATTTCAACGAACTTTTCCGAGCTGGGTAACATTGCGAGGCTTCGGAGACAAGTTGACCAAATGTCGATGAATGAAGAGAATTTCATCGATCTTTCCATGAACTCAAAAAAAATTTCAAACGTTTGTCTCTCATGGTGGAATCAAGTTTTGAGAAAATACTTGGCTATAAAGGGGCCATCATTTATTAAAAAAAGAGAAAAATGGGAAAGTGGTTGCAACTCCAACCAGACTCTTAAGGAGCTAATTTTAAGAAGGGTTTATGAAAAGGATTTTGCAAGGCAGAGCTAGAAAAAAGAAATGGTACTACAAGGAAGATGAAGATTTGAGGTTGTTATTAAATGTTCATACGTGATATCGCAATAAAATTGATGATAATGTTAGAAGGAAAAACAGAGGAATGAAGTCAAGAGCTTGGTGTTTCAATCATGGGTGGAGGTTTAATAACATTGTGTGATGTAGAATTGGGGTAAATTCCTTAAAAAACAAATGGAAAAAAGTTGTGTTGTTTCAATCATGCTGTAAAAGTGAAGCATCTATAGAAGAGTACAATGTTCAAATGTCAATTCATAGTTTTCGAAAAAACCCTATTGATGGAGTACTACCATTCATTGACTCACATTATTGTAGTTGTAATAATTTGCAAAATAAAATCTACTAAAAGAAGTTGTTGTAAATCTACAAAAAGAAGTTGTAATTTTTTGGCTCCACGTGAGTCCATCTATATAATTAATGTTTTCCCATGATGGATTTATCCATTGTAAATTTACAAATTTTATTGTGTCATTAAACATGTGAAAACTACAGCCTACTACTACGTTATTTCATTACTGCAAATCATAGACATTTTCCCAATAAATGTTTAAAAGCTAAGTAAAAGTAACTGTTCTTTTTGTTTTATTATAGAAGAGATATATCATTTTCATGTGTATAAGAATTTGGTGAAGAAAATAAAAATTACAATGCCTTTGGAATTCATTTCATGAAGTTGTTGAGTTCACTCAAAAGAATAGAAAAATTCCTCTACAAAATAAGATTTGAAATGAATGGAAATCACTAAATTCCCTATAGATATCTATCAGAAAGTATAATGAACTAAAAGTTTACATGAAAATCAACAATGACTAAAATGATGAAGGAACAAAACTAAATTAAAGAATACCACAAAAATATTTTACAGCTTTAATAGTTTCCTTGTATATTGATGACAAATTAATAACATAATCTTATATCTTCCTCCTTTTCATTAAGCTTGTGGGATTACCAAAAAATGATAATGTAGTTACCCATACTAAAATAAATTTTCAGAATGCATATCTTATATACATCTAAGGGATAAACAAATTTCATATTTCATTGTTGATCTATTTCACACATATTTCAGATATACCTAAATGATGAACACATTTAATTTTTTACCCAGTTCATGCATATCTCATATACACCTAAATGACTAACAAATTCCATTTTGA